>BHFT01054977.1:0-16420 GCA_004320025.1 Laticauda laticaudata | reverse complement strand
CGAAACCGGCTAATGCCCCCATATGTATTTGTTTCCAAATGAGACTATTTATTTAAAAAGCTCCCTCATTACCCTGGCGCGAATACAACATGGAGAGTCTGTCTTCCACCCAACCTGGAATTCATAATCTGGCTTGCTTCTAGTCTATTTTTTTCGAAGCTCCCTCGTACAACTCTTCCAGAAGAAGCAACTAACAAAAAAGACTATACGTGCACCGCACACCCCTCACAACAGGAAAAAAATTTTACTTCGTGGCGGATGGTGTTTGAAGTGCAGGAATCAAATGAAAAACTAGCAATAAGTTTAGATGGTGGACAAGTTTCCAAAACTTAAAAGTCACTCACTTGGGAAAAGCCCTCGGACAGTAAGGCCATCAATGCTGAAACAGCAACAGTCGTGAAGAAAGCTCAATGTCTCAACCTAAGTGGGGGTAACCTAACTGTAGTACAGTTCCCGAAGACGATTGTATCTACCAAGTAGCCTCCTCATACCCTCGTATCCAAGCGTTCAGGCCTTCATACAAGCTAAGAGGATCAAATACCTATGTGGGGCTTAAGTTTCTTGGCAGTGTAGCAGTCGTAAGATTTAGGACTTAAACGGGTGGGCAGAGGAGAGAGGGTAAATACTTGCTCAATGTCCTCGGTTCGTGCCTGTGATCGTGATGTCAATAGGCTGATTTTGCCATACACCACAGACAATACGCTGCTACCGCTACCCAGCATCCATGCTTCAAGGAAAGACCCGGTGTTTTCATACTATTTCACAATCCTGTCGCAGAGGATGCTCAAGACAAATGGCAAACCCTGAGTTTCAACAGATCTCCAATGATAGATGAAAGATAGGCTTGGTCTGTGTTGGGTGAGAGGGTGCTTGGTCTTGCAAAAAAATCAGAAAATAAATACACGATGAATAGCTGACCAATGACCTTTGTGATGATAAGTAGTGAATTCCAAGTATCTTGCTCGTTCGAGAGTGTGGAAGAGCCAAACTTAGGAGTTCTCGGAATAACTCTAGATGAGAATCTAATATGCAAAAAGGTGCGTTGAGACCCTGGTTCATGTGCTTGACCCGACTTCCACCTGTAACTGAGCTATCCATATACATTTACACTAAGAACGGTGGCAGCTTTATGAAGGTTTGCTAAGGTGAACAAAGTCTATTAAAGGAGTTGTTCAACGCTAAAAGAATCGAACCTAATAGATAGCTTTTTTTCTCTGGTAATAATATCAATAACACTTACTATAACGAGAGCATCAAAACATTTGCAAGAACCATAACTTGAATAGCAGCTCATCATCTGCGAACCGCATTTTAGTATATTAACGACAGTTGGAGAAAGTCCAGAAATGATTTCACAAGAAAGAGTTCTCCCCACTCCTCTTACTTGTTGCAGAATACCTTATGCTACTAGACTTGAAATTCTAGACCTCTACAAATACCTAGAACTACAAACAACTTCGATCCGATCTAAGTATGAAGTGAGCATATAAAATCATACCATTGGCAAAAATGTCCTATCCTGTCCAATGAATACTGGGTTGGCTTCAAACGCATAACAATACAAAAGAGCAACAATAGATAGAAACTCAAGGTTAATCCCGCACTAAACTTATCGCAGACAAATAGACGACTTCAACAACAGGGAGTGGTCAATGTTCCTGGAAATACTTTCTACCTGACTCTGTGGCTTCTCTTCTCTTTCTTCCCCCAAACCCTGCGCTAAAACCCCAAAAACTTTAACCTTAGACTGTCTACTATTGACCTCACCCCTTTCCTAAGAGGTCTGTAGGGGCGTGCATCAGCGCACCAACATACCTACTGTCCCTGTCCTATTGTTTCTTTTTCTTTTTTGTATCCATTTCATATATCTATAACTATGTTTGTACTTATTCCTGTTATTTTATAATTGTTTGACAAAATAAATAAATCAAATAAATAAATAAATAATAAGACATTTGGGTGCATAAAAGACTCAGCAAATCCTCTGGGCTTGCATGATTCTCAGGTTACTTTCAGCAGAATCTGACCGACACAGAAATGCTCAGAGTTTAAGAAATGAAGATGAAGGCCACAATTTAGATGCCAGAGGCTGAAAAGCCATTGCAGAGGCAGTTGTGATGGGCAGGTCAGAAGAAGGTAGAGGGCAAGATTGCAGCTGACTACATTTGAACATCTGAGTCCCCACCCCCCGCCCATTTGTTTTTAATCCAGAAAGCTTTTCAGCCCTCAGCCATGCCTTGTTGGTGCTGGTTGAACCTGGATGCAGAGTTAACTTATTCTGTTCTGTTCTGAAGGAGGAAAAAAGACGGAAAGAAAGAAAGAAAGAAAGAAAGAAAGAAAGAAAGAAAGAAAGAAAGAAAGAAAGAAAGAAAAAGAAAAAAAACAAAGAAAAAAGAAAGGGAGAGGAGAAAGAGAGAGAAGGAGAGAGAGAAAGAAAGAAAAGAAGGAAGCAAGGAAGGAGGGAGGGAGGGAAGGAGGGAGGAAGACTTCTCCTTCTACAATAATCCATCATGAATGCTCTTACTTGATATAATTTATCCCTGTTTTGTAATCATCAACATCCAATTGAAGATAGCCAGAAGATTATGTTATTTCCATCATGTCAGTACACATTAGTGTAAGTTTGGAAAGTGATACAAAGGGTCAAACTTAAGAACATTGTAGTGAAAGAAAATTAATGGTCAATCTTGGCATACAATCCATTTCTAAAAACATTAACTTGGTTTATTAAATATTTTACATGTTAATACCTTCCCATTCCCACGCTTAGCAGATCTGAGAAACAGTGAAGAACTTTAATGAAAGTTAGATATGTGAAGGCCTGAGAAATTAGTCTGTCTCACCCTATAAATTGCAATGCTCCACTATTAAGACCATAAGAGTAATTCACACCACACTATAATCAAGTGCATATGGACTCTCAACTCTGTATTGATAGTTATGGGAAGCTGTATTTGTTCAAATATCACACCTTTAGCATCCATTATTTCATCCTGGAGAGGTAAGGAGGTTGCTAAACTACTGAAATATCAACAGTTGTAGACACAAACACATACAAAACCTTAGGAAACTCAAGAGGACAGTATTATTCAATTCAAAAGTATACCAGAAGAGTTTCCAAATTCAGCAAGAAGCAAGAGAACAGAACAGAATAGAAAATATGGGATGGGATGAAATGGAGTAGAGTAGAGTAGAATGAAGAGTAGAATAAGAGGAAGAGAAGAGAAGAGAAGAGAAGAGAAGAGAAGAGAAGAGAAGAGAAGAGAAGAGAAGAGAAAGGACAATTCTAGCTGTAGTTCATCATCCAGATTTGTAATTTTCTCCATGGAAGATCATTTTACACTCTGTTGCAATACAGTCTGCCTCTCTGTTTGGTTAATGTTGTGAGAAAAAATGCCACTGAAACAAAAAAAGGATCAGTAAAGGAATTCAGGAATTCAGAATTAAACACTCCAGAACCATGTATTTGAACAGACTATACAAAAGCTGTCCCTCTATTTTTGCAAATGTCCAAAAGCTAGCTATACATACGGTATGTATATATACATATTGCATCTATCCCAACTGTCTAGCAATCTCAAATGTTATATTTGGGACATTTATCTGCAAAAAAAGGATATATGATATTTGCAAAGAGAATGCCCATTACTATTGGACATGTGTTATTGGTGTCTGTCGTAGACTTACTTACACATAATATTCTTCATTCTGAGACAGAGGAGGATAATTCAGATCAGGACAGTTATTGCGGGTCCCACTTGAGCAGTTTAAGTCTCTCTTCTGGTGGATCCAGAAGAAATATTTGGAAGCCCGGTGGCTTGTTACGAGAATATTTGCAGATACACACACTTGTAGGAATGGAAAATCAGAAGCATTTACATCTGAGAATAATTCTTTCTTTAGCAACTGACTTAATTTGCCTTTTGAGTCCTTGATGAATTTTCAACAGAACACGTGGATTCGGGGAAGATTGTCAGTAAGGGTCCCATCCTTGGTGTAGGGGGTGAAATCCTACTCCAATTTAATAGTTCCAAATTCACAGCAGAATGTGTCTTCCTCCAGGTGCAAACTTTGGTGCGATTAGTGGTTTGGGAAGGACCTTTTCCATACCCCATGGTCATTGATAAAGTTTGTTTGTTTGTTTGTCAAACATGTACAAGATAGCAGGTATAAGTATAAAAGTATGAAAAATGGTTATAAGTAACTTTTTTCAATGCCATCGTAACTTAGAACGGTCATTATATGAACTGTTGTAAGTAAAGGACTACCTAACCCTAACTCTATTTTAAATATAAATACTTATTTTCAAACAGAGCAGTATAGATTTGGCTCTGTATTTATTTATTAATTTTTTGTGTGAAACAAATGCAAATTGACTGAGCACCAAGGACCCCACAGTATTTTCCCTCCTCTTCTTCTTCCTCCTCCTCTCCTTCTCTTCTTCTTCTTCCTCCTCCTCTTCTCTTCTTCCTCCTCTTCTCCTCCTCTCCTCCACCTCTCCTTTCTCCTCTTCCTCTTCCTTTTTCTCCTCTTCCCAATAACGGGGGAGAGAAAAGAAAACAATAAGAAGGAGAGGCGATAATTCTGCAGCCGTACAACAGGAGGGAATAACACTGAGACCGAAGACAATGCTGTGAGGATTAGTTGTCTTGCAGGGAGAGGGCAGTAGGGAAAGAAATGTCCCAGGATCTGGTTGTTTTGGCATTCGGTGTCCCGTAACGGCATCCTGAGGGCATTTGGTGTTGAAATGCCTTTGATGCAGCTAAAACCCAAGATGCCAACTATTGCTATAGTCAAGACAAATACATTGCAGTGGATTTGCTAAAATTTGAAACTGGCCTGTCCAGCTGGGCTTTGGGTTTCTCTCTCTCTTCCCCTCTCTTTCCCTCTCTCTCTTTGTCTCTCACTTTCTCACATGGACCCTGCCCCCCCCAAAAAATCTGTCCACAGTCTGGATGTACAGATGGTTGTCTTTGACTCGCCAACCAGCTTGAGTAACAGCCTTGTTTGCTCCACGCAACTCTGCATAACGCTACTGGCATCGCGCGGAACAAGCCATAAATAATGCACCAGCATAAAAACCTCAAGAGTTTTTCAAACTGTAAAATACAAGAGCTCTGTGAAGTCCAAATGGGAATTCTGACATCATCATCATCATCATCATTATTATTATTATTGTTGTTGCTGTTGTTATAAAAAGTGTTGTGAAAGAAGCGAATATGAAGTCTCAAATACTATCATATTACTTTACCAATAAATGATTAGAAACCAATAAGTAGGCCAGGGATCAACTTATTAACATGAGAAGCATTTTGTTTCAATTTTTTAAAGTCCCAAATTTAAAAAAAAAATGAGGCTCAGTTGTGGTTTTAAGGTGAGGAATTCATATATCAGTTCTTCATTCTGGATATCATCCTGTGCACCATGATCAGACTTTGGCCCAATGAGAGATATAATATAAAACTACAGTACTTTTCAATCAGGGCTGGACTGCTGGAGGTTCGCAGGGGTTTCAGAGAGCCCCTAGCTGAGATTCTGCGCAGTTTGCAGAACCCCTGAATCCCACTCCTCGTTGGCCCTGCCCACTCTGCCCCTCCCCTCCAGGAGTCCCCACACAGCCCATTTTGGATGTAGGTAAGTGCAGGGCCGGCATGGAGGCTCAGGGAGGGTTAAAAATGGGCCTCCTAGAAGTTTAGGAAGGCCAGAAATAGGCCCATTTCCAGCTTCTGGAGAGCCTCCGGAGCTTGGGGAGGGCAAAAACGCAACCCTGTCAGAGTGCAGGAGGATGATTAGGCCACGCCCACCATGGCCACACCTACCCAGCAACCTGTCAACTTATAGAATAATTCTATGGTCTTTTAGAATTGCCAACAGAAAGGGAGGAGGGAGCAATGCATATGAAAGTGCATTCCATAAATAGTTTTCAAAGATAGTAACTAGGTGACTGAAGTTTCTGCTGCACAAAATTGTAACTGGAGAGCATGACTGATGAGTCTGGGATATGGATGTGTCCTATTGGAGAATATGAATTAGGATACACCCAGGGGGTGGGGGGGAAATCAGGGTCAAAGGTGACAAGGAATGATGTGTCTCAGAGTCGGCTGTGCCCAGGTATTGTCGGCATGTTAACTCCCAATAAATCCTTTTGAAGTTTTGGAAGTTTGACTCGAGACTCATGATTTAAATGGAGTTAAGTGCTGGAATCCTGATACAACCAGGCAGAGAACCCTTTGCTAAAATTCTTGAACCCCACCCCTGCTTACAGTACTTTCTCCATCAGAATCAGGAGAGAGCTGAAAGGGAACTTGGAAGACTTCTTAGTCCAACCTCCTGCTCAAGCAGACCATTTCAGACTGGTGGCTGTCCAGTCTCTTTTTAAAGATCTCCAATGATGGAGCACCCACAACAGAAGAACAAAAGAATACCAGAGTTTGAAGGGACCTTGGAGGTCATCTAGTCCAATGTACACCATTTCAAAAAGGTGGCTGTCTCTTCTTGAAAACCTACAGTGTTGGAGCACCCACAACTTCTGAATGCGACTTCTGTTCCACTGGTTGGTTGTCCTCACTGTTAGGAAGTTTCTCCTGAATTCCAGGTTGCTTCTCTCCTTGTTGAGTTTCCATCTGTTGAATCAGAATAGAGCTGGGAGGGACCTTGGAGGTCTTCTAGTCCAGCTCCCTGCTGAAGCAGGAAACCCTCTACCATTTCAGATAAGTGTCCAGTCTGTTTTTAAAAACCTCCAGTGATGGAGTGCCTATGATTTCTGGTGGCAAGCTGTTCCACTGGTTCGTTGTCCTCACCGTTAGGAAGTTTCTCCTTAATTCCAGGTTGCTTCTCTCCCTGATGGGTTTCCATCCATGGTTTTTTGTCTTGCCTTCAAGTGCTTTGGAGAATAGCTTGGCTCCATCTTCTTTGTGGTAATTTCTCAAATACTGGAAGACTGTTCTCATATCACCCCCTAGTCCTTCTTTTCTCTTTTCTCCTTTAAATCCGTTGGCGACGGGGGGACTAATACCATTAATCCCACACTGTTCCTTGGGTTTCTCTGTTAAGTGGCCCTTCCAGTATTTATTGTTGGCATGTTTATGCTGGGGAGAGCCCTGATTCAGCAATCTTGGTGCATAATGATCCTCATTTCACTGTGGTACTGTAAGTGGGGAAAGCCAAGCGCACATGAATATGTAATGTGCTCCTCCAGTTTCATAGCCTCATAATGCATTATACTGGTGAGCTTCAGAGAGGCAGTTATTCCAACTCTACTGCAGGCTCTGATTTAGAAGGGCCAATAACAATAAAGCAATGGCAATGCAAAAGCATCTCAGCTGACCAAACCAATCTCTCTTACCATGCACCTGCCATATATTTCTTTAGCCTGTGTTAATTAAGTCTGTATTTTAATTAATATATCATCAGCACATGGAGATTCAATTAAACAGGGAGAGCATCCAGAAGCATCATAGAGCAACAACGGTGGTTTGGTATTTTGGTTTAATTCCTCATCATGATTTCATTCTGAGCTGGAGTTCAGGATCCCACTTTGATATTGGCAAATGCCACGCTTCATTTTAGCAGCTTTATGAACCTCCAGCCCTGGAAACTTCAAAACTATATATATCTACATATCTATATATCTATATGTATGCTGTTCAGCTTTGTTCGGGTATTTTCCCACGTCCTTGTAGCTGTGCTTTTAAAGTTGTAGCAACATTTTTGGCAGAATTTCCTCTGCCATCATCAGGCTTCTGTATTGTGTTCATCTGTGAATCAGACTTTCACAGCCATTTCAGTTTTTAAATTATTGGGCTGGCCTATTGCTATGCCAGAAATGTTTATATTTCTTTTGATTGGTGGAGTCTTGAGATTCTGTGGTTATTGGTCTTGGAGTTTCTTGTTCTGCTGATTGGTGGTTTCTAATATCTTCTGTCTGTTTTTGTGGCTTTATTTTTTGTGTCTTGATTGGTAGGCACAATGTCGCTACCTGTGCTTTGGAGGCATTTTAGGCAGCTTGGCAAGTAATGGGCGTATGATTTGTTTAGAAGCTAGGTTTTCATCTCGGGGTGCTTTGGTTGGGGTGTGTTTGAGCTGGAGGTATCAGGGGGAGTCTGTTTGTGCCCAGGTGTATGCCTGGCTTGTGGTGTGGAGAATCTTTTCTATTTGGAGAAGGAGCTTCCAAATGATTGAGCGGTCTGGTGGAATACATACTCTTCTATTCATGCTTTCATGGTCTCTTTTTCAATCTCTATGGCTTTTCCTCTGAATGATTCTGTGGCTAGGGTTTTCTTATAAGTGGCTAGGTTTTGGTGGCATTAGAAGTGATGTTATAGACCTGATGGGCTTTCATGTGTTGACTCAGTAGATTGTATTCAATTTTATTTACGCCAATTTTTGTGTTCATCTAGGCGGGTACTTATTCTTCTATTGAGTCTGTCCAAGTGTATGTGGCCAGGGCATGAAGCACAGGGGAACCTTCGTATATGCCTTGGTTTTCCAGGTCAATTTTAATCATTTGGGGTTGTCATAAGGAATGGCTTGCTATTTTTCTGTCTTGTAATTATGAAGAGCAGTTTTGATGTGATGGCTGCTGTATAGTATCTTATTGATCTTTAATCTAGTACTTCTTATGTTACGGCAGGACAGCTGTTCATAATAGGTCTGTTCATCTTCGTAATGGTCTCTATTATGTTTTGGTGTGTTTTTGGTGGATCAAGCCTGGTGATATTTGCTTTTTTGGAAGCTGTTGCTGCAGTACTTTAGATCAGGGTGGCTGGGTTCAGTTTTTAAATGTTTAATTCTGCTGCCAGCACATTGGTTCTGGCAATTAGTGTTTTGGCCATCGGAGTTTTTATCTGTGCTGGGTGGTGGTGGGATTGGGGTAGAGGTAGTGGTTGGTGTGTGTTTTCTATCTGGTATATGTTGTGTTCCAAGTGTGCCATCGTGTTTTTTTTGTAGATTAGTAATCTAGAATGGTAAGTTGTTTGTTTATTTCTGTTTCTAGTCGGACTTGATTTTGGGGTATGTGGTTTTAGGTGTACTATAAATACTGGTACCTATAAATATAATATCTTAAAATACTGGTGGGAGGTTGGTGTTATAAGAGAGATGGCAGCTCCGATCATGCTTTTGCTCGCACAAGCACAAGCCAAAGCAACAGCCTGAAGATGGCGAGTAGGACCTCATCAAACGTCCCAAGGTACTCTCGAATCTTACAATGGGAAAAAGACCCAAAGCACTCCAAACCTGCATCTAATCTATCTATCTATCTAACCTACCTTCTGTCTGTCGCCGATGCCATACCATCCATCCATCCATCCTCCATCCATCCATCCATCATCCATCCAATCCATCCACCATCATCCAATTAATCTATCTCATCTATCTATTCTATCTATCATATCTTTATCTATCTATCTATCTATCTTATCAAAAGCAAAATACCACTCAACGACTTGAAACTTTGCTTTCCTCTACTCCCTCCCCACCTGAAAAATAAATCTCTTCCAAATGCAAAAGAGAAGGCAGAGGAAGAGAGTTTCAGTTTCAGTTTCAAACAGCAAACAAGCAGCTTTAGTACAGAAACAGTTTGAGCTCCACCATGAACCAGGCCCATTGCTTCTCTTTCTTGCTCAACACAGCAGCAAATACTCTTCAGTTCCTAAACAGCCTCAACACTTTCACACACTGACAGACAGCTAAGCCAGATGAAAACCGATAGGATGCTGGTAGCAGCAAGAAAATTCCCCCCCACCCTTTATTTTCCTCCCCCAAAACTAAGCCACATAGTTTTCGTAGGAAGCACAGGTATAGAGCTACTGCTCTTACTTAATATAGCTTGGTAGAGCTTTCCCAAAATAATGTCGTAAGCTTCACTGGGGCTTATTGACTCCCGCAAAAACATTTTCTATTTGTTTCTGTTACACCCCTCCCCAGTTTTTCGTGAAGTGTGCACTCTCGTCTTACAGCTCACGTGCTAATGAGAATGCTGAGATCCTTTGACCGGTGTGGAAACTTGGGCTGCCGTGCAGTATTTACAGCTCTGCTTTAATCCCCAGTTTATATATCAAAGAGTGTCATGTATCTCCCGGCCACAGTAACAGAAGGGGGGGGGGGGGGGAAGGAAAGAGACAGGTAGGTGAAGCTTACAGCAACACCCTAGCTAGTAAATCAAGATACTTGCTCTGGAGCCATAAGATATTGGCAAGGAGACCCAGAGAGATGGCCATTTTAACTGGCAGCATAATGCGAGATAAATGGCGAAGGGAATGCTTTCAGGATTCGGTACTTTAAAATCCCTTTGGTTGATAATTGTCCCAATAGTTACAAGACAAGAAGAATGCCTTTCAATGAAGCCAGACCAGAGTGTAAAATATGACACTGTACTAGGAAAAAGCCCCCCCTCAAAGGCAGGAGAAGATGCAGTGGATGGAAACTAATTAAGGAGAGAAGCAACTTAGAACTAAGGAGGAATTACCTGACAGTGAGAACAATTAACCAGTGGAACAGCTTTCCTCCAGAAGTTGTAAATGCTCCAACATTGAAAATTTATAAGAAGAGATTGGACAATCACTTGTCTGAAGCAGCATAGGATTTCCTGCCTCAGTAAGGGGTTGGACTAGAAGACCGCCAAGGTCCTTTCCAGCTCTATTCTGATTGAATACAAGGATTGGTGGATTCTGCTTCACTGAATCTGTCAGTCACAGGTTTGACCTCCAACTATCTCTGATATTTTAGTTTGGATTTATGGACTGAGTATGGTTCAAGATCTTCACTATCCCTTCCCAACTCTGACCTGAAGGACATGAGGCCTATTTTTATTTTTCTCCTTCTGTCTTTTTTCTTTAAAGAGAAAGAGAAGGGAGGGAGGGAGAGAGAGATGATAGAGAAAGATAGGCGATAAATATAAATTGAGAGATGATAGATAGATAAAGGTAGATAGAGATAGATAGGTATGATATGATTGATAGATGATAGATAATAGATAGATGGAGGGATAGATAGATGATAGATAATAGAAATAGATAGATATAGATACATACCAGTTAATAGAAAGATATAGATAGATAGATAGATAGATAGATAGATAGATAGATAGATAGATAGATAGATAATAGAAAGATAGATATAGATACATAATAGAAAATAGAAAGTGATAGATAGATAGATAGATAGATAGATAGATAGATAGATAGATAGATAGACAGACAGACAGACAGACAGACAGACNCCTGTAAGGAAGGCAGGAAGGAAACATTCTGGTGTTGCTTACAGAAACTGCCTCTCCATTAACCCTTTTTACATTCTTGGCAGGACTAGACTTCCTGTCTCAGGAACTTCTCTGGAGTTTTTTTCCCCTCCTTTGCTGGTACTTTGCTTGTGTGGAGTGACCATTCAAAGTTACAATGGCATTGAAAAAAGTGACCTATGGCCGTTTTTCACACTTATGACTGTTGCAGCATCCCCACATGAATCATGAAAGGCCAGACAAGGAGATGTGTGCCTCAATGTGAGTGATATTGAGTTGGACACACCCAGCCAGTAACATGATCACCAAGCCATGCCCACCAACTAAGCCACACCCACAGAACCAGTTGTTAAAAAACGTGAATCCCACCCTGGATGGATGGGTATATAGGTAGGTAGATAGATAGATATAGATAGATAGATATAGATACATAATAAATACCGTATTTTCTGGACTATAAGCTGCTACTTTTTCCCCACGTTTTGAACCCTGCAGCTTGCAAAACAATGCAGCTTATCTATAGATTTTTCTTCGCTAACTGCCATCAGGGGGTGCAAAAACGTGACAGACGCAAGAGGTCAATGCAAAGAAGAAGATGCTACCAGTAGTTTTTGGCACACTCAACGCAAGCAGCATGACACACATGAACGCAAAATATTTTTCACACTCTCATCATGGAAAGTACATGAAGAAAAGAATATGATGCAGCTTTTAAGTTGAAAGCAATTGATCTGTCTATCCAGGAAGGAAATACAGCTGCTACACGTAAGCTTGGCGTTAATGAATCAATGGTGAGACATTGGAGATGTCTGGCCGCATGTGAAAAGCATTCTTCTCTTTCTGTGTAAATATCTCATTTCACAATGTATATATCTGCGGCTTATAGTTTGGTGCGGCTTATATATGTAAAAATATATTTTTCTTTTAAAATTTAGTGGGTGCGGCTTATATTCTGATGCGCTCTATAGTCTGGAAAATACAGTAATAGCAAGAGATAGATAGATTGATAGAGATAGATGATTGATAGATGATAGATGATAGATAATAGAAAGATAGATCATAGATAGATAGATAGATAGATAGATAGATAGATAGATAGATAGATAGATAGATAGATAGATAGATAATGAAACACTGGCCATTTATAGAACAACCTAAGAGCACTAAATGGTAATTTATTTTCATTATGTTTTGCCCTTGACATGGTGCCTGCCTTCTCTTAAAAGTGAACTCATAAACAACAGAATGACTTCAACCACCTGATTTCTGTTCCTAAAGGCAGTTAATTCATTTCTTCTGGTAACTTTCCTACTTTCAGAATAAACAAACCCTCCTTTGTTTTATTTAACCACTGTTGCCAGTTATATTGGCCTTTCAAAAGCAGGCTCTTGTGGATCCAAGTGCACTGTTTTTAACTCCCTACTACACCTCAACAACCCAAACACACATGGGCTTCAGGTTGTCAAAAATGCCTGTCCTATTAGTGGTTGAATCATTCCCCTTCACCCCTCTAGCGAAGAAAAGGGATACCTGTCAAGATAGTTTGCTGCAAAAATCTATAAAAATTTTCCCTCCCTTAGGCATAGAATCAAAATCATGAAGTATTGGTACTGCTTGATAAAGCCTTAGTAAGGCCACACCTGGAATGCTGCATCCCATTTTGGTCACCACATTGCAAAAAAGATGTTGAGACTTTGAAAAAAGTAAAAAGAAGAGCAACTAAGATGACTAAAGACCGAATTATGGAAGCATATAAAGATTATTTGAAGTGTTAGTGCTGCTTTACAATGCCTTGGTAAAAGCACACTTGGAATATTTCATTCAGTTTTGATCATCACAATATGAAAAGATAGTAACTCTTGAAAGAGAAGAGCAACAAAGGAGATTAGGTGACTTTGGAAAAAGTGCAGAGAAGAGCAACTAGGATGATCAAAGGGCCTAAAACATATAAAGAATGATTGTAGGAACTGGATATGTCTAGTTTAATGAAGAGAAGATCTAGGGGTGACATGATAGCATGTCTGGGACATGACTGCCCCAAAGAAGAGGGGGTCAACTTATTTTCCTTTTTTAAAATATAAATTTTATTATATTTTACACTTTTGAAAACAAATCACATTTACAATTTTTGCAGTAATTTGTGGCATCAACTTTTCCACATTCATTTACTATTTATTCTTATTTCCCAAAGCCCCTGAAAGCAGGACAAGAAACAATGGATGGAAACTAATCTAGGAGAGAAGCAACCTGGAATTAAGGAGAAACTTCCTCACACTGAGAACAATCAACCAGTGGAACAGCTTGCCACCAGAAGTTGTAGATGCTCCATCATTGCAGATTTTTAAGAAAAGACTGGACAGCCACATGTCTGAAATGATATAAGATCTCCTGTTCGAATCAAAACCACGTGAGGTATTAGTTCTGCTTTATAAAGCCTTAGTAAGGCCACACCTGGAATACTGCATCCCATTTTGGTCACCACATTACAAATAAGATGTTGAGTGCAAAGAAGAGCAACTAAGATGATTAAAGGCCTGGAGACCAAAAAAAAACAAAAAACCATATGAAGAACGGTTACAGGAATTGGATTTGGCTACTCTGGAAAATTCCCTTTGCTGAAAAACCCGTTGTCTGAGAACATGCTTTCTGTTTTACATGGGAGAACATGCTTTATAATTTACATGTGTGGTTACATACCTCTGGCTCACAAATGATATATTTTTTTCCCACTCAGTCCTGTCTGATAATAACATTCCTGGGATTTTAGCAGAGAATTAAAAAAAAGCGAGTGGAAATTTTTGCAGGCAAAGCAAAGGCACCTAAATCATGGCAACAACTTTTGAAAACTTTCCTATTATTTCTTGTTATCTCATCGTCGTTCCCCCCCCCCTTTTAAAGAATAGTCTGTGTATTCTGCATACCTTAATAATCACGAGGGGAATTAAATTCCCAATTCCAAAGAGATCCAACTGTTCTACTCTTGTTTTCAACAGAAAATATGGAATCTTCTGATGGAAGGTCTCTAATTAAAGCAGCAGAGCCTTTTGTATGTTTAGAGAGAGATCTGTGAACCCTACTTAAAAAGGTTTTCCATGTCTGATCAACACATATATCTGTAAATATATGTTGAGGCCAGTGTGGGTTCCAAAAAGTATTTTTTTACAGCCTGTTTGCTCAAGAGAGTCATGTCTTCAAAATTCCCCATGGCCTCTTTTATATGTTTTCAAGATCACTTGCAATAGTGCCTCTCTGTCCAGCATGAAAATGTTCTGATAGAGAACAGAGAATAGGATAACAGATTTGGAAGGAACCTTGGATGTCTTCTAGTCCAACCCCCTGCTTAAGACAGAAGCCTTATACCATCCCAGTCAAATGGCTGTCCACTCTCTTCATGAAAACCTCCACTGTTGGAGCACACACAACTTTGGAAGGCAAATTGTTTCATTGGTTGATTGTCCTCACTGTTAGGAAAGTTCTAAGATTTCTCTTGAACTCTGGAAATATGTGATGAAGACCATTCAAGCCAGATCTTTGTGAGAAAGGATTTGGGGCCTTTTTTACCATAAGATAAGGAATTTACAGAATGAGAACGTGTATAATAAAGAGACACATATGCTGTTTCCCCAAAAATATGACCTACCCTGAAAGTAAGTCCTAGCTTGATTTTTACATGTGTGCCCAATATAAGCCCTACCCCCAAAATAAACCCTAATTAAGATCCTGCCCATTCCATAAAATAAGACCTGATGATGCCTTTTTTGGTGGCAAAAAAATATAAGACATGGTCTTATTTTTGGGGAAACACAGTAGAAAATGGGTGGCAGGAAAAGTTTGGGTTAGAATTTAGGTTTGGGGTTATGGTTAGGGATTGGGTTTAGGGTTGGGGTTAGGCTTTGGGTTCAAGGTTCGTGTTTATGTTATTGTTACTGTTAGGGCTTGGGTTATGGGTTAATTTAAGGGTTAAGGTTAGCTGTTTTTGTTTTCCCTACAAAAATTTCCACTTTACCCTTAAACTTTTTTAACTGAAATCCATGGAAGGCTGAAAAATACAGATGAACTGGTAACCTGGCTCAACCCAAGACAGTTTATTTTATAACAGATGAAATATCTGATTTCCTATTTGCATGAAGATCATGTGAAGTAGTAGCACCGCTTTATAAATTTTTAGTTAGGCCACACCTAAATTTTTAGTTAGGCCACATCTGGAATCCTGCATCCAGTTTTGGTCACCATGATATTAAAAAAAAAGTTGAGACTGGAAAAAGTGCAGAGAAGAGCAATTAAGATGATTAAAGGCCTGGAAACTAAAATATGTGAAGGACCTTTGTAGGATTTGGGTTTCCCTAGTCTAGAGAAAAGAAGGACTGGGGGGACGACGACATGATAGTAGCATTCCACTTTTGAGGGGCTGCCACAAAGAAGAGTAGGTATTTTAAAACATCCAGAAGTTTGGAGGCACTTGTAACTCTAACCAGTCATAAAACAACTTGTAGTAAGTCAAGGACGACCTGGAAACCTATATAAGATTGATCCCTATTTTTGTGTTATATCTCCTCTTCTTTTTTTCTTTTAAATCAGCAATCTCTTTGCAAGTTGTACCTTCATTCTTCACACCTGTGTGCACTTATGAGTTTCCCCCCACTCCAAATCCATTTTTTTTTAAAATGGATGCCTTCCTTTTCCACCCATCCTCCGCATTTGATTAACCCAAATTAATTTTTCCACTTTCATGCCAGAGGCAGTTAACGAGTCATTTGCTTGTAAGGGATTTGGACTGATTGTAGAGAAAATTATGATTGCCTTCATTGCTAAATGGGTAAAATATAGAGAGGGAAACTATGGAGCAAATATACTACCATTTATTGTACAATTAAACCTATGCAGAATAATAACCACAGAATTACACAGATTGCAGGGTAAAATTATTGGGAATATAGAGGAAATAGAATTGTGTCACAAAAAAAATGTGTGCACCTCCTATTCATCCCTTTGTTGATTTGTTTTCATTCTTTCATAATTCCTTGATTCCATGTCTTTACTAGATTGGTTGTGAACTATGTTATATATATATATATAACTGTATGTTATATGTTATGTTATATATATATATAGCTTCTGTATTGAGTTTGTATGTAAAAAACAAAAACAAATATATATATATATATTTGTTTTTTTTTTTTA
>BHFT01054976.1:0-13486 GCA_004320025.1 Laticauda laticaudata | reverse complement strand
TTTCCCATTTTATCAAATCTGTCACAATCTGTTGTTTGAGTTTAAGATAATTGTCCTCCTTGAGTGTGCTATATCTTGCTGTTATGTGTATCCCTAAATATTTAACCTTATTTGTGACCTGGATCCCCAAAACTTCCCCAATTCTTTCTTTCGTCTTGCTAGTATGTTCTTTGTTAAGATGCTTTCATGAGCTTCAGCTCAGTTCATCAGGTACATCTGATAAATGAGCCAGTTTCCAAAAGCTTGAGGTATCAGACTCCCAATTTTCAGAAATTTTAGCGAATAAAATAGAAACAATGCCGTAATAACATACAAAGTTTAGAGGCACTTCACTTGTACTTCAAAACAACCTGAATCAAACAATGCCCACTTGGTAATGCTTGGCCCTGCATTTCCTCATTAAAGTGTTGAGAGAATTTCTTGGATGAATACCTGCCAAATTTCATTATTCTAAAACTACAATCCAATAGCACTTCTGGTATGTATACAAATATAGATGCAAAGAGAAAATGAATAAATGGATTTAATTCATTGTTTCCAATAATTGTGACTTTTCACCTATTGTGTATGTTTAGTCAGTATTCTCCTGGTTTAGCTTCCTTAACTAAAACAGCAACCAGAGGCCAGGACATTGGTTTATTGAGCCAACTGTCTTCTTTAGTTGCATAGACATAAGTCTGCTAAAGTTTAGTAGGCAGGATATTCTTTCTTTTCAAGAACAGTATGGATTCTCTGTCACCTGCAGTTAAAGAAAAGTAAAACATATCTTCTTGTCACTTTGGCTTCCTAGTACTTCTTGAGCAGTATACTTCTGGCTGACCTCATGCATCTTGGCTTTGAATAGCTGGAGTGAACTTGCAAGTCTAATGTCAATTACTACAATTAGTTCTCCATAATGGGGCCTCATATGAACTTTCCCTCAAACCCCAAAAATTGTGAATTGATACATATTTTAATGTAGTTAAAGAACAAATATAAATATTCTGGTTTTGATTATAGCTTTTATTCCTAGTGTATTAGTTGTCAAAATGTGTAAGGAAACTCTTTTTTTTTCATTGGGCTATGAAAAAAATTCAACTTCTAGAAATTCTAGTGGTTGCTAGGAATTGAGAGTGACTTGATGGCACATTATCATCATCATCATGATGTACCATCATCAATCAGTCTAAAATATGAACCAAAAAGTTCATATTCCATGTTTTTGCTGAATGTTGATAACTCACTTCAGGCTCTTGATTTCTATTCTGTAGGTACAATGTCTTGCAGGAAATGATGGTAAAATCAGTTTGGTGAACTTTTGGTTTCATTTGTGGTCTCTCTAATATATAGAACATACAGGTAGTCCTTGACTTACAACCACAGTTGAGCCCAATATTTCTGTTGCTAAGTGAAACATTTATTAAGTGAGTTTTGCCCAGTGGTGCGATTCAACCAGAGTAACAACCGGTTTGGTGAGCGTGCGTGCTCTACATTTAAAAAAGCCCATTTTCAACTCAATCACTTACTTTTTCATGCATCCCTGGTGAATAAAACAGCTGATGCGGGGCAAATTGCTCTGCAGCACAAATCAGCTATGCTAAAAAACTAGGAAATAAAGCATAGGAAAGAGCAGGGGCAGGTGGGCAAGGCCAAGTGCTCACCGGAACTACTGGTTTGCCCAAACCAGTCTGAACTGGTAGAATCCCATCCCTGGTTTTGCTTCATTTTATGACCTTTCTTGCCATATTTGGTAAAGAAGAATCACTTTCGCTACAGAATCACTGCAGTTATTAAATTAGGAACACTGTTGTTGAGCAAATCCCCATTAACTTCCCCATTGACTTTGCTTGACATATGGTAGCAAAAGGGGATCACATGACCTCAGGATATTGCAACTGTTGTAGGTATGAATCAGTTGCCAAGTGTCTGAATTTTTGATCATGTGACCATGGGGGTGCTACAACGTCCGAAGTGTGAAAAATGGTCATAAGTCACTTTCTTCAGTGCCATTGTAACTTTGAATGGTCACTAAATGAACTATTATAAATTGTGGACTACATGTACCTAGGAAGAAGTTGAAGTATTCAGCAGCTATTTTTACTTGGACGGTTTTTCCATTTCCTTTTTGCTTTGTAATTTCTCTTACATAGAGAAGATAGAATAGATAACTATTCCTTTATACATCCTGGGAAGTTTCGGTATAAACCTTAAAGAACTTTTTGCAATTCCATAGCTCTATACCCAGTATTACATTAATAAATCTGAACTACAATCCCAGCTTTCTCTGTTGCAGCAACTGCTCCATGATAAGTTTCATTAAAAGTTTATTCTACTTCTGTAACTATGAGCTCTTGACATTGGACTTCAGATATTTTTAATTATAGATGTATTGTGGCATCAAAGAATCATTTACAGTTTCCAATATTCTGGGACTTTCTATTTCTTGAACTTACCTATTGTGCTTTAGGCAAATTTATTTGGATATTTCACACATACAAGTTGGGCTTGTTTTTGCTGGGAATAGCTTCTAGAGTAACAAAAAAAAAATCCCTTTAGAAATCTTTCTCTGGTTATATTTGCGTGAACTGCCTGGAGTCATCTGTGAGTTTGGCAGCCATATAAATTTGTATAAAAAAACAAATAAACAGCCTCTACAGCTAGATATTTTTTCCAGTTGTATATGTGGTAGTTTGCTGTTTGTTGATGTTGTTCACAAATTATACTAAATACAAACTAGACAATCATATTTTAATACAAATTAATTCCATTCAGCTGGAATAGGGCTTGAGTCAAGAGGTCTGGCGCCTGATGAAAGATTTTTTTTTTCATTATTGTTTTTACTGCTTGCTGTGAGCTACCTAAGATCATTAAATGAGATAGGCAACCATATAAGTTATTTAAATAAATTGCTTTACTACTTTAAGAGAATCTGGAAAATTGTCTTAATTTATAAATCATGGCTAAGTTGGCATTTTGTATAATGTAAACTTTCTCTCTTTCTTCAAATAATCCCCCCCTTCAGATTTTCTCACACAGCATGGAAGATTGTTGACCACTATGTAGGTGTTCTTATGCGATATTTGTTCGGAAGTAGATACAGTCTCTGTGGAAAGATACTGAAAAGATGAAAGGAGCAGTACATGGCAATTCATTTAATCTCAAACAGAATTACATTAATAGTCAGTTGTAATGACCATTATTTTGTGTGTTCTATTTTTCCCTTTGGTGTTTCTTTATTCCTTTATTTTAGATCCCCACATAGCTTCAGCTTTTGAAACCTAGGGTCCATCACATTGATAGCAGTATATTAGCTATGGGTAATGGTCCACCAAAACCTTGATCATGTTCTGTTTGACTGCTGGAATGGGCCAAGTTGCCACAGGCAACTTGCTGTGGCCAACACACCATAGCCAACTCACCACAGCCAACTCATCACAGGTGAGACAATTTAACAATTCTATTTAATTATTTAAAACAAAAAATATTTTCATTTTTGCCATTCACATTTCATTCTGCCCCCCTTTTGCATATTTTCTTTAATGATTCTATTCTGTCCTTTCTTTCATATTAGTGTAACTCTTGTCCTGCAGTGAGTTGGCCTACAATGAGTTGACCTACAGTGAGTTGGGCACAGCGAATTGTCATAGACCCTTGACTGCCACCAATGGACTTCTGGCAGTACCAATATATGTCTGGCAAACTATATTTAGCAAAACAGATTACAAGTAGAGACAATGGCGATCTTTAGCAATATAACTAAAAAGTGATCTGTTCTGAAAATGTTATTTCCTGCCCTATCATTTTATTTCTTACGTGAAATTTCTGAAACACACTCTTATTCTCAATGATTTTTTTAGAGGCAGAAATAGAAATGGGTACAATTCTGTTTCTAGCTTTCATTTAATTATTCCAGCTTTTTTTTAAAAATGCAATAAATTTCATGTTTGTTTTTAATAAGAACTGGCTTTATTTTGTCCTTTTTTCTTGTTTTTTTCAATTGGGATAACAACATGATAGCTCTTGATGGTTGATGCTCTCAGAATCTTGTCTAGCTCTGAAACATTGTCAATTTTATAAACAGAAGCATTTGAAATTAAAATGCCAGCAAAGGTTTATTCTGATGTGTGTCCTTTTTCTCTTATCTTAACAGCTAATAATCTATTTTCCCCTTTATTTTCAGTTACTTGTAATGTTGGGTCTTAAATCTGTAGAAGGGAAGCAAAAGCTACAAGCATGTATGCCCATTGAATGAGTGTTTGACAGATGTTAGTGAAGCAAAATGACTTTTTAGTTGTCACTTTTGCAGTTCTAATTGCAGTAGTGGAATGGACAGTTTATCATAGAGTTTGAACTTGAATAGAAATAAACATCCCATGCAGTCAAGATCTGATAGAAGATGGCTTCCGGTGGTGTCTTCCTCGCTGACGGACCAGAAACCATGATTGTGTGCAGCTTCGATCCATGTTTTCCTGTTGGAGGGTCCTGATCATCTGCTTTTTGGCCAGAACCACCCTGTAGGGGTGGTGAAGAAGGGAGAGACCTCAAGCTGGGTCAAGAGGAGCTGCATCTCCCCTCCTTGGCTAGACATACTCCCCTCCGAAGATGTCTGTCGAGATGGTCAAATATGTCCACCCTGAAGAGGAAGAGCTAACCGGGACAAAGATTGTGCAGGAGCAGTAAAGGAAAAGGACAGCATGAAAATCAAGCTAATCAGGTGCAACATTTAAACATAAAGGTACCCCAGAATTAAATTTTTAAGAAACTTTTAAGACAGATGATGACAGCGGTGACCAGAGAAAGTGAGAATTTTTTTTTTTTGACAGCTGAAAGTAGCTGTGAATGGAAGCCAGAAGTAGATACCCATTTAAACTGAATAAATATATGTTTTTGGCACTAAATAGGCATAACTAAAGCTAAACTTGAACGTGCCAAACCCCCCCCCCCCCCAGTAATTGATTATAATGACTCACTAATATTTTATATTTTTAAAGCTAAATTAGAGAAGTAACCGAGTGGTGTATTGAGGGGGGCGAGGGAGGAGGAATGGGAATTTGGAATATAACAGAGAGTGCCAACTAGTGTAAAAGAAAAATTTTGTGACTCTTTAAAAAACAGCGCCTGCTCTTAAAAGTTGAAATTTGAGTAATCACAGTAAACTTTGTTAACAACAAAAATAAAGAACCTGCTGGAAAGTGGAAAGTGGAAATACAGAACATTAAAATAGAAAGAAACAGGAAAGAAATAGCCCTTTGGGATTGTTTGGTGATCGTTGGCATAAACTCTAATTTATAGATATTGGACTTGTGAGTTTTAATCTGTGGACAAAACCATAGGAAAGAAAACTAAATAGAAAGCCTGAATTTGTTTAGAGAAAATAAAATTTTTAAAACATTGGTTGAATTAATTACTGGACAACTGTAGACCTTAAGTGTGTGTGTGTGTGTGTGTGTGTGTGTATACAACCACTAGAAGCCTGATGATAGCAGTATATGACGATCTGCGAAACGTCGCTACAACTTTAAAAGCAGAACTATAATGACGTGGGAAAATACCTGAACAAAGCTGAATACCATACCCATACACACACACACACACACACACACACACATA
This sequence comes from Laticauda laticaudata, assembly GCA_004320025.1. NCBI lineage: Eukaryota > Metazoa > Chordata > Lepidosauria > Squamata > Elapidae > Laticauda > Laticauda laticaudata. The sequence continues at coordinate 7,897 of BHFT01054976.1, read as the reverse complement.
TATTATTTAGGTTTCTTCGGGTATTTTCCCACATCTTAATATTTGTGCTTTTATTATAACGACGTTTCAGTAGAATCTCATCTGCTATCCTCAGGCATGTGTATTGGGTTCTTTTTAATCTTGTGTGTCAGGCTTGGCGGCCATTTTTTGTTTGAATTTGCTGCTGGCTTTCTACTTTATTTGAATGGTTTTTTCCTCATCTTGTTGGCTGGGAGTCTAAGTCTGTTTTTATTGGTCTTCGAGTTGCTGTGTTCTTGATTGGTTGGCAACATTGTGTTTTGTGCATTGGGGTTTCTTAGTACAGCTTGGTTTCTTGTGAATGGCCGATAATTATTAGGAAGCTAGGTTTTATTTGGGTAGCTGGCTGGGGCATGTTTAGGCTGGAGGTATCAGTGAGGGTTTCTTTGTGTCCAGGTGCTTGCCTGGATTGTGGTATAGATATTTTTTTGTTTGTGAGCACAGGCTTCCTCCAGATGATTGATTCCAGATTGATGACTCTGGTGGAGTCTTCTATTCATACTATTAGGTCTTTTATCAATTTCTATGATTTCTCTGATGATTCTGTAGCTGGGGTTTTCTATAATGTTACATGAAAGAGGTGAGTCATGCTGCTCTACCTTACACTGCTTAGAAATGACATAGAGTATGCCATTTACTAAGCACTTACAATGCTTAGAAATTTTAGAGTATGAAGAAAAAACAGGAGTGCCAGAAGAGGAAGAGCTGATTCAAGAAGAAGCCATCTTTAAAGAACAATTGGAGCAACAAATATTAAAGCAAAGGGGGAAAAGAATGGGAATTAAAACCTGGAGATTTGAGGAGGCAATTAAAAAGGGCAATGTTTTGAAAGCCAAAGTGAAAGGAAACAGCAGAAAAGGGAATTACAGAAGGAAGCTTTAAAGAGGAAGGGGAATAAAAGCTGGAGTAACAAAAGGAGGGAAAAATGAAGGAAAAAAGAAGTAATAAGAAAAAGAACCAGGAAACAAAGAAACATGGAAATTGAACAAAAATGAAAGGAAATTGTCTATTTAAAAGACACAGAGATAATGGTTAGATAAGAATTAAGAAAGGGGATTCTGCAAGGTGATGTGTGGTACAAATGAATTTGAAGTAATAAATTACTTAGAAAGTAGGAAAATATAGATTTCTAAAATGAAAAGATTGGAACTGATACTTTATTGTTATTAGAATATTTGTTCTTTGTTAAACTATAGAGATAAATGGAATAGATAGGAAAAATGTGAAAAAGAGAAACTATGATAAATTTATTAACTATGTTTAATGAATTCAAGAATACCATTGAAATGAATTATGAGGATTGCTGTAATGAGATTAATATGTTTTTATGATTAATTGAATAGATTATTATTTTTTTGAAATTATAAATGATTTAATGTAATTGAAGGGGAACGTGCCCTGCGGAATCTGACTTAAAAGGTATATGTGGTATGTAGTTGCCAGGAGATTATTGTTATTAATCTTTAAGGTGATAATTAAAAAGTTAATTGGGAATTAAAGAAGAGTTAATCAAATGCTATATAAGGTATAGGGGTGGTACACTCTAATTGGTAATTGTGGGGGAAACTTTTTCTTTTTGAAATGATGAAATAAGAATATGTGATGAAATTACAAACCTGACAGATAAAAGTATAAAGCACAATGAATATGAAGATATGAGAATTATTTAAAGTTAAAAGAAATAGTTTAAGAAATGAATAGAAAATACAGTATATCAAATAAGTTTGAGAAAAGTACTTGAGAAAATTAATAGAAAATATGTAAAATAATGATAGGATATGAAACTAAATGTGAAAGATGAATATGTAATTAAGGTCATGTTTGTATGGAAATATGACAACCTGGAATCATGCTGTTCACTAAACAAAGATGTTTTTGAAATGTGAAAAAATAAAAAACTTTTTACAAAAAAAAGATCTGATAGAAGTGGTGGTTGCCCTATATCAGGGGTATCAAACTCAAAGCCTGGGGCCCAGGCCTGGCCCACAGGGTGCTTAGATTTGGCCCATTGGGCTGCCTTGGAAATTGTGACGGACCAGCCCATGGTGCCTCTGCCAGTGAAAACGGAGCTCACAAGGGCTGCATGAGGCCCTCCCGAGCTCTTTTTTCATTGGCAGAGGGTTGCAGGAGGCCATCTCAGCTGAAAACAGAGCTCGTGAGGGCTGCACATGGCCTCTCTGAGCTCCGTTTTCGCTGTTGCAGGTGAAAACGGAGTTCAGGAGCCCATTTTTGCTGGCAGAGTGCTTGGGTTACCACAGGCGCCCAACACAATTGATGTCATGCTGACCACACCCACCCTGGCCACACCCACCTTAGCCCCCTGAGGTAAAAGATAACCTTGATGTGGCCCTCAGTGAAATTGCATTTGACACCCCTGCCCTATATTCTATGGACATAGCATGATTTATGACCGGTCCTCAGATTTACAACTGTTACACAGTCACCCATGGACACATGATCACAATTTAATCACTTGGCATATATTTACAATGGAGTCATATGATTGCCATTTGCAATCTTCCCAGCCAGCTTCTGACATGCGAAATCAATGGGAGAAACTGGATTTGCTTTACAACGTATGATTCACTGAAGAAGTGTGGCAGAAAAGATCATAACGACTGATTTAACTGCCTTGCTTAGCAATAGATTCTACTCCCAATTGTGGTTGTAAGTTAAGAACTACTTGTAATCAAAATGAAGCAGACTTAGCTGCCATAGAGGTGGAGAATGAGAAGGAATAGATCAGCGTGTTAAAAAACATTGATACTGAGATTGGCACATTCTCCTTCCCCCCCTTAAATTTTCTGCATCTTTTTACCACCCACTGTGTTTGATACAGCCCATTGCCTCCTTGCCAGACTCTTAATCAGTGAGAGGTAATAACCACATAGATAAGCATGTGCTATTTTCCAGTGCCAGTTATTAGATCAGCAGATGTTGTGGGGAGTATTTATTAGAGCATGTCATGTTAGTAATCCCAAGGTGTAATTAGACTTGCAGATTTCTCCTGCTTCCACACTGCTGATAACATGGTCCAGATGCTTAGACAGAATATGTGGTTATGATGGTAGTTGGCATATTAGACATTTTGCACAGTCATCCTTATCTGCATTGATCAGAAGAAGATAGAGTAAGATAATCAAAAGGTTTGGACTTTATATTATTTGCATAAGAATAAATATTAACTTATATAAAATTGATATTCTACAATTTGTTTAAAAATTCTTTTTAATAATCAGTTGGCACTGACCTTTCATCCCTTATTTGTTTTCTCTTAAAAGTGCTACTTTAATTGCCATTTACTTAAATGTAATTAAGTTAGTAGGAAATTGCATCCTGCAGTCACTTTTGCATTTCAATACTTGCATTAAAGCAAGAATTTGCATGTTAGATTATATTGCTATTGAAAAGGTTATGATTATTTAATCTCTGGCATTTTTCTGAGTATACTATAATCTTTAATTTTATTGTTGTGGTCTTGTATAGTTGGGTAATTAATAAATACTTAACGGATTTCTATAACTTATCCATCACTCTTGCTCCAGTGAGTTAAGTGAGATTATGTATTTTCTGTAGGGTGGACTTGTTTACTACTGGGAGAATTGTCATATATGCTCAATCCATTCCCCCACTTCCTGTTTTCTCAATTGTTTGAGAAACCCTTGAGAAATTACTATTCCACGAGTGATTAGAGGAGCAAATATTTATATGAAATTAGATTACACAAAAAATCAATATCCAAAATAGGATTCCTGGGCTTTTGGAATCCTCTGACATCTTCTTTTTCAAGTGAGGATCCTGTTAAGGCCTGTTAAGAAAGGAAGCATTGCTGAACACCTGAAACTGTTGTGTGTAATCTTACAAGACTGTTTTAGGAGAAGTTAAGAGAGAACTTCTCCTCTCCCTCATGTGAATAATGCTCAAAGCAACATTATTGCAAAATATCTATATTTTTCCCCTTAATTTTGCATAGACTCTCAAAATAGGCAATAATTGTAGTTCCTGGCATGCCATTTTCACCCCTCCCCCAATTATCATTAATGACTTGACTATGGACAAGACACTAATGCTATTTGGGGGGGGGGTGGAGACTTGTATTTAAGGAGCTAGGATTATTGTGTATTTTAAAATTATATATAAAATTGAGGGAGGAAATTATTTAGGAGTAATGAACCAAATCTGATGAACTTCATGAATATTTAGATTTGGAGCTTTCTTCGATTTCAAAGATTGCGCTCTACTAATTGAGGCTTGTAGACATGGTATCCAATTGGCACTAAGAGTATTTTATACTTTTCTTCTCTAATCAGTGGTCAGATAAGATTTCATCACAGCATAAAAGAAAATAACTATGTCTTTCAAAGGCCATTTATAGAATCAGAAGTTTTAAGTTTCTTTGATGGGAATAGAAAAGTGCATTCAGAAAAGTGAGGCCTTTATTTTACTTTTTTCTGCCTTTTTATTAAAAAGCAATCCTGTCGTCTCAACTGATTGGACTGACACCAACAGTGTTATCATACTGTAGGCCAGCTCCTAGTCACTTCAGGACCATGTACTTAGAATAGGGATGTCAAACTCGCAGCATGGATACATTACACGCTGGCCACATCCATGCCCAGTTTAGCAAAGGGGAAAAAAGTCCCGATAGGTCATGTGACACTGTGATGCCATGAGTTTGACACCCCTGATTTAGAGAGATGATCTTTTGTTAGAATTTGCTGTCTGTATTGACACTGCATATTTTATTTGTTTGAAATATCGACCACAACTTTTTCATAGTAGGACTATTAATGGCATAAAGTCAAGAACTTTTACAGTTATGTTACATACTGATAGCAATAACATTGCAAAATTTGGTGGTGCTGGAAAATGTCCCAGCTCAAGCAGGTAGGATCAGGTGGTAGATGTTAATATACAGATTTTAGGTTCCTTGTGAATTAGTGTATTTTGTTAAATATTTATAAGCAAAAGCAATTAGGAACTTTGTTTCAAATTAGTCAAGAATATTTTGGGTCAAGTTTACTGGCAAACAAGTGAAGTGTTGAAAGTACGACTTGAATAGCATCACTTAAGATAGAAGAGTTGGAGAAGGAGGAGGAATTAAGAGTTTAAAGTCAGTATTTTGTAATAATGTCTTTCATTAAAGAGTGGGAACATTGACAAGTCAACATATTGAAGCTCCTGTGTTTTTTTCTTGAAAGAGAAAAGATGCCATATGCAGCCTGTTATACCTCTAATTATCAGGCAAGATGATTGCCAATTAACAGCTGAAATAAAATACTTTTAAAGTATACTTTTAAAACTGTTTTTTCCAAAATTGTTGTTGCTTAACCATTTGGAAGGAACATTTAACATGTAATCATTTCACAGTTTCTAATCTCATTAATTTTTGCATCTACTTTATGAAACTGGTTGTGGCAATTCCCATTTTACAGATGGAGAATTGAGGTTAAGTGATAATGATTTGCTTAAGGCCACTCAGTTAGTATAGATTTTAATTGTGGATAGCTCATCCATGGCCAGTATTCTCTTCGTTGCATTCTACTGGCCCCCATTTTCTCAACTTCTGCGAAGAAATTTTGCATAGCAATACCTTTTGATTGTCAACAGCTCTTCAACGGCTCTTCAACAGCAAGGATGTTTCCGAGATCAACAAGTTTAGATCTTTTTAATTAGAAATCTTGGGGATTGAATTAGGGATTTTTCTTTTTGATGAATGTATATGCCTTTGCTACTGAAGTAGGAGCTTTTTTCTTCATTTCTGACTCTAATCAAATTTATATTGGTGAAGGTGAATGTGTTCCTGATTTTTGAATGTAGAAAACACCAAGAATCTCCACATTTCAGGAATACCACATCCATAGACAGCTTTCTTGTCTCCTGATTACCAGCCTGGAAAACCAGTTAGTTGCAAAGCTAGTATTTGATATTTTCATTTCCAAAATGATTCTGTGTAGGTATTCTCAGAAAATAAAAATACTGATCATTTGTAGCCCAATTATTTATTTTTGAAATATGGTCACTTGTCCAGAAGAAAGGCAGATATAAGCTGGCTAATGGATAGCATTCTAAGTGGTTAAAAGGGGTTTCTGGGATACACCACACTGGCTTTGCCTATTGGCAAATGGACCCTTTATGGCTGGCCATGTATATGTGGCAGTCATTTTGTGACTGTTCATTTTCGCTGCCCAAAGTAATTGATCTTCATATTGAAAATTGAATAAACAATTGTTTGTGGAGGAACTATAAATATCCTGTTTTTTGAGGTTTTGTTCCATACAATCTCCATAGTTAGATTTTTCCTCATTCTTTATTGTAAGCAATTACATATTTGCACTCTCTTTGAAATTATGAAATAAGTGATCAAGCCTTCCCCAGTCTCATTCTTTCCCTTACCCCCAATTTATTAGATTACAAAAACATTGCATAGCTGAAGGGCATCATTTGGAAAAAACTGGGAAAAACATTCCATACAATCATCATAGTTAGATAGACCTTATTGCCTTGAAAGTGAATCATTAGGGCTTCTAGAAGAACTTTTCAAGCTATAGTACTGAATGATGTTAGGGACCTTCTGCTTGCAAAAATGTCTGCAGAGTAACTTAAGTGACAACTCTCTTGAAGCTCTTGAGGTTGAACTATTGTCTATTCAATTTGATAAGGTATATGATATATTTTAGCTTTCCAGTTAGAATAATGGGGCGGCTCAGGTGCTTGAGGAAAAAAATCTCAATCTGGTAAAATCCTCCGGGGGTCATCAGATGGTGCAACTGTTGCATTACCAGTTGGTTAGGCTGCAATTTGTGTTTTGATAATTAGTCTCTAGGAGGGCAGTTCTTAACTTTTTCATGTGAAGATGCGTGGAAAGAAAGTAAGGAATTAAAGTGTTTTAGCTATGGAGGAAAAACATTTTGACGGGAAAGCTTCAAAACCCAGAACTGTGCAGCAACACATTTTTTTTCCCTAAGCTTTGCCAACAGTTCCAGTTTAGAAGATGCAAACTGCTAATCTGTGTAATTTGGTACATAATAAAAAAAATAGTGCAAATGTAAAATAATACAATTTGAATTTAAGAAGGGAGCATATTCAACACTTTTTAGTGAGAATTTAACAAACTTTTAACCAGAAGCAGCTTTCCAATTTTCATAAGCCTGGGACTGACGGAATTTAAGAGTCTGAAATAAAGCACATAATTTTAATAGAAGGAACAGTTCACACTGTACTTGAAACTCCTGTGCAAGAGAGCTAGCTAATACACAGATCCATTTCGCTCTCATACTACTGTTACTGGTGTCAGTAATACATTGCATAAGGCAGCTATAAATTCTATCTTTGTCACAGACTAGCAGAAAATCAAATGTTCTGTAGACTCATGTGAACACTGCCTTTGAAAAATGATAATCAAATGAGAATTGTTGAATACTGCTGCTGTCACCAACAAAAGGATCTTTGTAATAGCCTGGCAAAATTGGGGAGAATTTGATGTCTTGGTCACATGAAAGATTGCCAAATATGTTTCTAGTTTACTAGCAATAACAGTCCCCGGTTAGGGAGATGAGCGATATATACATTCAATTAATAAATCTTGTTGGAGTAGACTGAAGTTTATTTACCGTGTTTCTCACATTGTAAGGCTGGGCCTTATTTTTTTTTGACCCCCGAAAAAACGGCTAGGCCATCTTTTCGGGGGTGACTTAATTCCCCCCCTTGCATCCTTGGGTGGGTGGGCGGCGACAGCTTGGATGTTCGGGAGACCTTCTGCCAGCGTTGCTTTTCCTTCTCCCTTGCTGCCACGGCATTAAAGGAATGCCGCGGCATTTGGCACAGCCATGTGTGGCCAGTCAGGGCTCCTCCCTGCAACCAGAGCCCTGAGGAGACA
>BHFT01054974.1:0-15746 GCA_004320025.1 Laticauda laticaudata | reverse complement strand
TAATACCCGAAGGAAGCTAAACAGCACAAATGTAAGTACCCGCGAGAGCTTAAAAAAACAAATATATATATATATAGCTGTCTTATATATAAACCACTGTTAAAAGACAGAGTCTTTGTTTGCTATGTTTTTCTACTGGGTTGTCTCACATTAGTAGCCACACTGCAAACACTCTGACAGGTTATGGGCCCAAAACAGAGAGAAGGCCAAAATGACTGGAGAGACTAGAGAGAAGAGAAATCCAGTGGGATCTTACACCAGAGCCAGGCGTAGTTTAATCTTGGTTAATGGCTTGTGAAGGAACACAGGCAACATGGCCTCCATTGGCATAATGGGAGGAGGTTTATTGGTATCTCTGCTGAATGAGACAAACTACCTCTCCTGGAATGTAAAGATGGAAATGTACCTTCAAAGGGAGGAATTGTGGACAATTGTTACTAATCCACTGGCAGTCCTAGATAGTGGGGACCAGAGAAAAAATGAAAAAGCTTTAACCAGTATAATTCTGGCTTTATAGGATAGTCGGCTCATACACGTGAGGGGTCTCCAGTCTGCGAAAGAGTGCTAGGAGGCATTGCATAGTGTGTACATGAGAGAAACTGTGGGTAGTTGCTGACAAGGAGACTGTATAAAGCACAGCTGAAGCCGGGGGAGAGTATGTCCACACATCTGCAGAATATGAGAAGGACATTCCTTGAGTTAGAAGAAAGAGAAATGACATTTACTGAGGCTCACAAGGTGTACGTGATGCTCAGTTCATTGGACAGTTCATGGGACGTTCATGTGACAAGACTAGAGTCTATGCAAGAGCGGGATTTAACCATGGCATATTTAACTGGTTGATTGTTAGAGGAGGAGCAGAAACAGCTGGAGAGAAAACCAGGAAAGGGAAGAGAGAACGCTCAACGCAAAACAGCATCTGCCAGGATGCTGGCAGAGTAGCTGAGACAGTTAACACAATGAAGAGATGCTACACGTGTGGTTCTACTGAGCATCTCTAGAGATGCTGCCTTGAGATCACAAGAGTTCAAGGGAAGGAAGAGCCTGAGATTCCAAATGAACTGTGTGAGAAGCTCAAAGAAGCACTAAAAATTGATGAATTGCTTACTACTCATAAAAATGACTGCACTATGCATGATGCACTGGCTTGGGTCGGGTCCAAATTATATATGCCCTCAAGCTTGAGAGCATGTTAAAGGCACTCATGACTCTAAGTCAGCAGGACATTTTGGATTTGTAAAAACCCTGCACTTGGTTAAGAGGCAGTTTTGGCGGCCTTCCCTGAAGAAAGACATTTAAAGCTATGTGGCCAGCTTTCCAGTTTATGCTGTGGTAAAGAGACCTCCGGGGAAACCCACAGGGCTTTTACAGATTGTATTTTTATTTAATTATTTATGTTGATTTGTCAATTGCTTACAAGATAATAGGTATAAGTAAATACATAGTTATGAATACATGAAATGGGTACATATAAAAAAAAAATAAAAGAAACAATAGGACAGGGACGGTAGGCATGTTGGTGTGCTTATGCATGCCCCCTACAGGCCTTTTAGGAAAGAGGTGAGGTCAATAGTAGACAGTCCAAGGTTAAAGTTTTTGGGGTTTGGGGAAGAAACCACAGAGTCAGGTCGAGTATTCCAGNGTGCTCTTGTGTTGTTATGGTTGAAGCTGAAGTATTCATTGACAGGTAAGTCATTGCAATGTATGATTTTATATACCATACTTAGATAAGACCAATAACGGTGTAATTCAAAGTTTTTTAGGTCTAGAATTTCAAGTCTGGTGGCATAAGATATTCTACAATGAGTAGAGGAGTGGAGAACTCTTCTTGTGAAATATTTCTGGACTTTCTCAACTGTGCAAATATCAGATACATAATGTGGGTTCCAGACTGATAGGCTGTATTTGAGTATTGGTCTAGCGAATGTTTTGTATGCTCTAGTTAGTAGTGTGGTATTACCAGAATTTAGCTGGCGATTCATCTCTTAACTGATCTATCTAAGAAAAAACTCTAACCAGATTCCATCCTCATGGCATATCATTTTTAATACCTTATACTTAACCACCCTGACTATTCCAGCCAGTATATCACCAGGTATTTCCTGCAGTAGTCTATACTAGTAGAGTTTCATATCTATATCTCTTCTGGAGTAAACAAATAATCCAAAATATGCTGCAACTCCACAAAAATATAACTGGTTAAACCAGGGAACAAATCCTTATTGGAATACTTTGCAACCACAGCATTGACAGCTTATAATTCCTCAAAACAGGAAGTAAGTAACACAACTGTAAGACTATTAGGCATTTCACACTACGATAAGTAGTGTATCTCCTGGCTGGCTCGCCAAAATTGTGAGAAGTGCATAAAAATGAATCAACAGACTTTTGATAAATCTGATCCATAGGATGCTTTTTTAGGGAAAATACTGCAGTATGGACCCCTTTACTCCAGAAAAAAAACCATTTTCTAGGAGGAAGGAGACACTTCCATTTAGTGAATACAGCTTATATAGGTTTATCAAATCACATGATTACATAGCACTTCCTGTTGTCCATGCCTAGAGAACATATACAGCATTTTCATAAGAAAGTTCCAACCTTCCATGAAAAACTCCTAACATTCTCATTATAGTCAGATTTCCTGTTATTCAAATACCAGAAGATTATGAGAAAACCATTAATATCTCTTAGTGTGATTTATAATGTCAGAGCGCCCTAGCACATACCTCTAACTTATGCCAAGTACATAGTTTTGCAATCTTGTATAATTTCTAGTAGAAAACACATTACATAAATGTTCTAAACTTTAAAAATTCAGACTGCAAACACAAAATGGCTTCAGTTCGGCTCCTCACATTCTCAGGTGTAATAACTAAATTTTCACCTATAACACAATGCATAAATGTCCAATTTTTCTTCTCCTGGAACAAAACTGGGGCTGCCACTTGTGGCCTTGCTGGTTGGATAAATCCACATTTTAAGTTCTTGTCTATGAAGGTGTGAAACTCTCCTTGTTTGCGTAGAGTCATCAAGTAAAGTATAGACTTTGGGAGTTTAGCTCCAGGAAGAATTTCAATACTGCAGTCTGTGGGGCAATGGGGCTGGAGCGCATTAGAGTCTTTCTCACTAAACACATCTCTCAACTCCAGTACTCCTTCAGGATTCTGGATTCTGATCCCAAGCTGCTGTCCCCAGCTTCCTTTGCCCTTTATTTCTCTCACAGCCGGGTTTTAGGATCTTTTCCTCTTCCTTGGCCACTTTCAGCCAAATCTTTAAAATCCCCACCCCTCTTCCAATTAACATCAGGGTTTCATGTCTGCAGCCAAAACAGTCCAAGTAAAAGGAACATCTCCATCCTGGTGCCACTATAAAACTCAGAGTCTCTTTGCTTTCCCATTCTCATCTCAACTGGTTCAGTTATAAAGTGAGCTGGCCCCTCTCCAGCTACAATTCCATCTAGCTGGCAAAACGTTACAGGCACCCTCAGTTGTTTGAATCTCAGTCCAAGCTTTTCAATGACTTCAAGGCTGACAATGCACCTCGTGCAGCCTGAGTCCAATAAAGCTGGCATCCTCCCTTGGGTCCCCAAAGAGGGCATCACTAGCTCCACTGGGAGGATTACAGGGATCACCCGCTGACTTACCAGGGGATCATCATTGCCATCACTGTCAGCTCACCTGAGTTGATCAGAGTTTCCAATCCCTCAGCTCCAGGAGAGGTGAATCTATGACCTCCAGACCTTTCAGTGCTGTCTCTTGGATCCTTGGAGGTGGTTTTGCTGCCTCCTGCTTCAGGGTTGCTATTGCACTGAGATTGATTCTGCTGGGTTGGTATGCTGCAGATCAGTGCCTCTCCTCCTCCTCACACTGAGGCATGTCATGCTCCCAGATTGTTTCTTATGCATGGGAGGGAGGACTCACCCTGTCCACCAGTTCTCTTGTTAGTTCTGGGCAAGGTTGATGTCCACTTCCACTGCCAACACATATCAGCATTATAGGGTTCGTGGGACCCCACACAAGATGCAGGTATGGTAGATGTCATCTTTGAGGCCATCTTTGAAGAAGTCAGATGTTCTGACCCAGCCTTTGCATAAGCAAGAAACAGACTCCCCATAAAGGAAAATCCCACTTTATTTACACATTGGGAATTAGCTGCATTCACCAACAGAAAGAAATTAACTGAAACAATAGTCCTTTTCAGCTCATTATGATAAATGCAAGGCTGTGAGCTCCCAGTTGGAAGGCTGCAAATTGATTCAGTTCAAACAAAGAAATAGGCAAACCTCAGTTCTGGCAAGGCAATGTTTGTTGTACAAAATAGACAAGGAACAAATCTTGCAGAAATGTGAATGGTTGTCTGTGACAACCTGTTGTGGCCCATCAGCAGCCAGTGGAGCTGGCAGCAGACTTGGACAGTGAGGAGGTTTGGTTGGGGGGAATATGTCCTGGAGTCTGGGGAAGGCTCTGATGAGTGCTCTGCTCCAGAGGCAGAGATGGGGCCAGGACCATTTGACAGTTATCAGCTGGCTTTGGAGTTGGAGATCAGTGTGGCAAAAGAATAGCTGGAGTCTGTTCTGGATGTGCACATGTGCAGAACTGCCCAGAGAAGGGAACAGTTTAGGAACAAGGGTCAACTCAGGAGTAAAGGCACAGATGGACAGTGAATGGCCCCCTCTCATAGGGAATAATGAGAGCAAAGGGGGAGTAGTGTTTGCAGGAGACAATTAGTTCATTTAATTAGTGTGAAGATTTGTTTGTGACTTTCAGAGACTCCTTGCCAAGTATTTTCTTGTACAGCATTGTGCTTGGAAGCTATTGGCCTGGTAACTCTCCAAGCCTGATAAGGTCTGTGGTTGAAATTCACTTGAAATACTGTTTGCTGGGACTTTGCTGGATGTGAAAGATAGACATTCACGTTAGCCTAATAAAAAGGAGTTTTGATGGCACAAGGAGTCTGCTTCGTGACATGGAGTCTGCTTCATGAAGCCTAGGTCAGAACACAACCAAACCACTCCCCTTTCCTCCTATTTATTCCCCAGCCAGGGAGGAACCATTCAGCTCCATGTTTGTTATGATTCCCAAGCCAGCTCATCACCAAGCTCCAGAACTGGCCCAAGTTCTTCCTCAACCTCCTCATTGTTGAAGTCTGCCGCCAGCTCCACTGGCAGTTGGCAGGCCACAGCATCAATGACAATGTCTTTGGACCATGCAGCCAACCAGCATACCAACTCTCAAAACTCCTGTATGTAGGTGGCCAATGACGTGGTCTTCATCTGGATCGTAGCCTTGCACTCAGCCAATGAATCCTTTAACCATTGGCGAAGGGCTGCCATAAAATGGTTAAAGTTCTGTAGTTGGGGGGCATTGTCATTGTGGAGGGAGACCATCCACTCTGCCGCCGCCCCCTTCAGGATCATGATTATTCATCTTATCCAGGCTTCTGCCATCTCTACTTTGCCTCCATACTCCTGCTTGTAGTTCCAGATTTGCACCAGGAAGAACCGCAATTGCTCAGGGTCTCCCCCATATTTAACCCCCAAGACTGGACCTTTGGGGCTGGTGCCTTCAAGGAGCAGTCCCTGCAGGTGGAGTGTCTTGTGTAGCTAGGTCTGAGGTGACCCAGGAACCTTGAGAAGCTGTCTGTGCAAGAGATTTTTGGGGTCTTCAACTCCCACTAACCTACTGTATCAGGGCCTGGTTCTGCATGGCTTCCTCTGGTCTTCTCTCCAGGAGGTGGTTCCCTTTGCCCTTTGCTCCTCGCCCACCTGAGTTTGATGGGCTTCTCGCTGAAGTCCAGTTCCTCTCACTATTCTGCCTCGCCTTGAGCTCAGTGTGGTCTAGTGGAAGAGTCGGCTATAGCTCCAGTTACCTCCAGCTCGCTCTTGTGGTTAGACATTGGAAGCTTGATCCCCACATAGATTTCTGTCTCCAGGTTGACCATTAAAGCAGAGCTTGCTTAATGTCAGGGCTGCCTCTGTTCATTTCCTAGAAAAGAAAAATCCTTGGCTCCAAAAGTACTTTTATTAGGAACAAGCCAAAAGCAGACAGTTTCAAGCAAGCTCTGAGGCAAAGAGTGGGACCACAGCATCTTGAAACACAGTATAAATCCTAACCCCCTTGTAGCTAAGTAACCTGAGGCCACCGCATACCAGAGCCAATGGACCTGGTTTTGGAGATAACAACAGTTGCAAAGCTGCAATGTAAACCTCTTTATAGTTCCCTATTCTATGGCAGCAAGCAACAGGCTGGCTGACAGTGACTTGATTCTCAATTCCAGGCCTCTGCATTACATACTACATATGTTGAACCTGGTCTGGGAAACATAAACTTGAAAGAAGTTGAAAATTCTATTTAATTGCTGCAGGATCTTGCAGACTTTGGGGGGGGGGATAAAACTTGCCAATTTTAGTAAAAGAATTAAAACACATTAAACCTGTTAAATATGGTTTCAGCTTGAATATTGCTTGCTATATATTTGAATGTAAAATAGCTCAGGTATGCATTTTCCAAAGAAGGAAGTAACTGATGCCCCAGCCTAAGCGAAGCAAGAACATTCTTTGCTTCATGGTCAAAAGATTTGTTGTTAGTACCTGCAAACTGTTTCTCAGATTAAAGTTTATGTATTTCTACACAAATAGAAACAAATTTCTGTGAATATGTTCACAGGAAAATAATTGCTTTATAATTATTTTCAAGTAATTATATCAGGGCAAAATAATAGATGCAATCTACATAGACTTCTGTAAAGCCTTTGATTCAGTGGTACACAACAAACTACTATTAAAACTAAAATCTTATGGTATCTCTGGACACCTGCATAACTGGATAGAAGCATTCCTGTCAGACTGCGACAAACAAATGGTCAAAATGGGGCAGCGTCCAATCAAAATTCTGTACCTGTCCATTAGTGTGTCCCTCAAAGCAGTATTCCAGGACCAACTCTCTTCATACGTCTACATAAATGACCTCGGTGAATCATATTAAGAGGCAACTGCGTTACTTTTCACTGATGATGTAAACGCTGTTCAACCTACCACGACAATACTGCTTCCCTTTCAAACAGAAGAACCTCTTGATTGCTGTATCAGAATGGTCAAGAGGAAATGGCGCGCAAACTTCAAAATCTCAAAGATAAATTCGCTTCAATTTTATTTGCGGTCACCATAAGCAGTAAAAAATCAGAAAATAAACGGTAACAAGCTGAATAGTCAAGACCTTGTTGATGATTCCGCAAGAGGTCATTGTAAGGACCTTGGAAACTCATCTCTAAGGTGATCTAGTGCTAACAGAGGAGCGCAACTGATAGACTGTGTACACTGGAGCCAAACAGTGACAGGCACATTATGATAAGAGTCGACGGACGACCGGGAGAACAGGATAGAAGTAGCGAGCAGTGCTAGTCTTTTACTCGCCATCGCGGGTCACATCCGCTACAGTCACACACTACCTCAACTACGCATAACGCGAGCATAACCCAGTACATTTGTCTAGACATCCGCAGAACACTCGAATACAGCCGATCAGCTTTCTTTGCACCACCACATTCTAGCGATATACTGCTGTCACTGTCTGCAACCAGCTAATCACGGAAAGTCCAGCCAAATTGATTTCACTCAACCATATGATATGGCCGCTATCTCCTATCTCACTCGTCGTGTACGAATACCTCTATGGCTGCAATTCAGATTTGGAAAAGTTCTACAAAGATCTCGAGAAAACTTGCTGAAATTACGCCTAAGTGTAATGCTCATTATTTGAGAGCGGAAATAAAACAAATCACTAAGGCGACATGGGTAGCAACATTGTTATTTTTTATCCTGTTCCAAAGGTGAATACCTGTCAGCTTTGAGACCATTACCTCTATACAGAATTATCAAACAATAGAATACACCAAAACATCTCAAGGTGTTTACGGCACATCCAAACTTGATTGCAGGAATACGATGCTTTCAGCAACTGAGTGGTTCATGTCCGAAATACTTCTATGCCGTGACTATATGGTTTCTTCCCAAACACCAAAACCTTTAACCTTCTGTGAGCTATGTAGACAACGAGTTCGGCGACTTTATCTCACATGCCTTCTCCTATAAGAGGTTTCTTGTAGGGGTGTGCAGTAAGCCTGTCACCAACGTTGGCCTTACTTCCTGATCCCCCGCCTATTTCTCATTTTACATCCTTGCTTTTCTCTTAATTTTACTTTTATTTTTATTCTCGTAAATTATGTACCCATGTGTCTAAGTTTATTTGACACTGCTTGAGTTACTGTTGATTACTTGATAAGGCCCTGTAAGGTGAGCTAATCAAAGCAGTCTGACACACAATCACAACAAATAAATAAATACACATATCTGACGCACTTTATCATCAACAAGAGACGAAACTTTTTAAACAAAACTTATGTGGCAGCCAGACAACTCGGATCTACTATTTCTATGTCTGGATAGGTAATCTGTATCCATTATAATTAGGTGAGCGAGAAGAATATAGGGCGTGATGACATATGTGGCATCTTCTTCTGTGAAGCACATATTGGCATACTCTCTGGTAGTGATGGGATTGACCCAGTCCGGAGTCAATATATGTGATTCTACCTATTAAGAGGTAATAGAGAGTTATGTAGAGTGTGATTATCGATGTACTTATAGGGCTGTAAGAACTAGTCCATAATGTATACAGGTTAAGGACCTAGAGGATATAAATCAACAACTACCTCACTAGAACACGCAATGGCTAACAAGCTCATCATCTTCAAGTGTCTCCCATGTGAGTTTGTTGCCTAAGGCGTCAAACTGGATGGCCGTGAATACGTTAAATGTGACCTCAGGTCTTTGATGCAAAAGCGGGGAGACACCAAGTATCGAGAAAGTATGAGCTGATAACTGCGTTTTCTTGCGGCTTTTACTCACATTTAAAAATAAATATATTTTCACAGTGAAAGTAGGTTGAAGGGTTGCGCAGTATTGTTTATGGAAACCTGATGTGTACAATATTCAATTATTTTATATAGTATCATCGGTAAATGTTATTATAAATTCTGTTAATTGTGTATTGTATAAAATAGAGTATTTAAAATATTACATTTCAATCCACATTCTTGTGGAGGTTTTTTATATAAAGAGTAGTTGTATTTTTTATTCAAACTCAACTTTCAAAGGTATTTGTGTTCTCTTTGTTGTGTGGAATAAAGTGACATGTCCTATGGTCGATTAATGCCACGCTTTGGAGTTAAAAGGTCTCGATGGTGCAAACATATAGCAATAATTTCCTCAAATTTTTTTTTTTTTTTTTTTTTTTTTTTTTTTTTTTTTTTTTTTTTGTCTGGGTTTGCTTATGTTGTCTGAGAAACGAAGTATGCTTTCTTACATATATACTCTGCGAGTAACTGAGGAGTTCTCTTGTTGTGAAAAGACTCGCATTTTCGTATCCTTTATAATTGCGACGAAGCTTTACATTTGTATATTAGGTCTGTAATGACATTGATTGGGAGCTACTGGATGCTCGCTTCACTCGCTAATATTATATTCTAGGGCATGGCGAGTTATCATGATACTTATTGTGCTTTTATGTCATGGTCAGGGTTAAAGCACGAGATACCACTGGAGCCCTGCGTTCTTAGTAGAAGTGTATTATTCTTTCCAATTCTGTGATAACATTCATTGCTTTCTCCTACCTGCCGTGTGGAAAGTAAGGTGATAAACTAGTAAACTGGAACTGTCTTGAGTTATTCCAATGACGCTGATTATTTTGTTTCTCAACTAGAGGGCAAAAGCACGGTATAGTGTGACTCTGGTGTAACCTAATAGTTGGAGCATTAAACACCCTAGTTGGAGTTATTATGAGAGAGTTCAATTGATGAGAGACAAATGTCTATGAGGCGCAGGAAAAAAGTACGATCCTATGGCTATTGAAATTTTTTAAGATATTTTAAAAGTGGTTACAGTGCATTTATTGGGTTGTAAAAATGACATTCACACAAAGGGAAGGGCTCGAGTTCGGTTATCTCAATAGTGTTAAAAGTATCTGGAGCTAAATCTCAGGTACTGAAGAACTCTTCTATTTGTGGTCTATGTGTATAAAATCTTGGCCTAAACAGGGTGTCAAAGCACTAAGGGCCGGTGGCTCTGGATTTGGGCCGAGGTTGCGTAGATCTGGTCCATGGGGCCTCCCTAAGATGAGAGAGCACAAGAAGAAGCAGAAGAAAATGGAGCTCAAGGAGGAACTTGTGTTATTGCAGGCCACCTCTCAAAGCCTTCTAGTTTGTATTACTGCAGGCGGCAGAGGCACTGGACTGGGTCCTATTTCTGTCGAAGATGGTGTTGGCAAATATATTTGAACGCGTCAGGAGCCCATTTTCACTGCGTCAGACATCTCAGGCCACTACAGAGCACACGTGCGTGACTCACGAGTGAGTGTCAGATCTTGTGGAGCATCGCTATTCTCCCTGGCGAGTATCTTGCTCATCACATTTGTCCTATCGACTCACCACGCAGAGGCCTAGTGTCTAGAGAGCACTCGCTGATTGCATGCCCTCGCTAAGTGAATCAAGATTTGACACCCTAAGTGAAAGTAAATCATCACGCAGGGTATGTATTTCTTCTGTCAGTCTTTTAAGTATTATTAGGATTGAAGAGAGTAAGAAGGGGCGTGACACTGCACTAATTTGTACATAATAGCATTGTTGTCCTGGAGTATTCTCACATTAACAGTATTCACTACAACTGATGCTTGAGATATTGCATATGTTGCGCTGGGAGACACTAGTTTGTTGAAAGAACTCTGTTTAATTTGGATCCAAAGTCTCACCAGTAGGTTGGTCCTTCATCTTTGGACCAACTGTTAAGAACCATAACATCGTCTTCAACTCAGGCGGTAGGATGCTACTGGTTCAGCCCAGTTTTTATGGAACCGTCTAGCTGCAAAGAGTAGCTGACACCGGAACCCGGTTCGGTGTTTGGCTTCCACCTGCCTGCCCAGGCTCACTTGGCTGTCCTTTATGTTATTCCCTGCTTTTTCCCTCCTACTCCGCTGCTTGTACAGCACAGCTGAAGGTTTGAAAAAGCAGGGAATGAGGATTTTCAAACGCTGCGCATCCCAGCGCAGCGCTTGTGAGCTCCAAGCAGCATAGCAGCTGTTTCTGTACCGCAAACCGCTGCAGCCACATGTAGTTCAGAGAATAGGAGCGAATATACTCCTTGGCTGGAGCGCACCCGACCCGCCCCCCATCTCATTCATCCCAAGAGCTGGACACCGCGCCAAGCCATCCAACTTGCTTGGTTTGGTAAGGGATTATTTCCCTAGTGTCTTCACACCCTGTACATGCACACGTACCCAAACCATTCCCAAGCTCTGCTACCACATTGCATCTTGTGGCTCACTAGTATATCTTGCAGATTAGCTAGAAAGGCAGGACACATTCAGAGGCAATTTTCCTCCCGCTCTATCTCGACTTAATCCAAAATGAGAAGCAGAAGCGCCTCCTACAGTTACTGAAGTCTCTTCTGCATATCGCTAGTGCAGACTCAGGTATGCCTACCCTTTGGCGATGTATAGTTAATCGAACATAGATGCGTTCTACATGAGCTGAATCGTCTTGATGAGATTTCTCGTTCTATCCAAAACCACCGGCCTGGCAGAGTCGCCTTGATCCTCTGTCTGTGTCTCTGTTATGTGTCGCGGTGCTCTCCCCTTCACTAATGGGTAAAGCTTCTGGGTCTCATTTCGATAAAATAAAGGAGTTCAAGTTATTCTAGTAGTCATAATTATACGCGTTTGTCTGATGAGTTTGACAACTAATTGTGAGTTTCTTCTTGGCTTCAACCAGTCACTATTTTAATGAGAAGAAGACTGAGCTAGCATCTCACTCTAGGATGAGATCAGGGACACGTATTAGTACTAACTATTCTACTAAATTGGAATCGGTATGATGCTGTGAGCAACTCAGTCCTGGGCCTGCTTGTTTGCCTGCTTTCTGGTAGCAGAGTTTGCTCTTATCTTTTAATGAGACAAACAAACCAAATCATCAGTGTTTACATACACACTTATGTGTAGTATGAGAATAGAGTCATACTATATATCATAAGGGAATAAGCTCGCGCTCACCAACATACTTCACATATACCAACTACTAAGCACTAACCAACACCCACAGACACCAGTTTCGTAAAAGAATTTTGATCCCACCCCTCGACTTTTCTACATCTCGATGACTACGTGGGTCACCTTGTCTTGTAACTTGCTTTAAACAATACAGAACCCGTTGGAGAGCACGAATTTCAGTCTCCAAAATGAGTAGCCGAAACTCACTGTTATAATAAGCATGAGGAGAGATTATTAGAGAGACTAGGGAGAGAAGGAAGGGGACCGATTGGCCAAACCTTCCCTTCCTAACCTATTGGGAATTGGATGAATTTAAATCTGTCGAGAAGAAATTCGTTGAGCAATGAGAGAGACAGAGGTCAACTATAAAGTCTCTTCATTCACCATGTTGGTAAAAGCATTTGGTGGAAATTAATTCTGGATTTGGGCTGGAGTGTGAGAAAATCTCGATTAACTTGTCTTTGGAGATGTGTATCTAAGGATTTGGGAGTAAATACCATTTGGATTAAGGGAACATAACAAATGCAAAATCTGCAAAGGAAAAAAACAAATATATATGAAGAGAATAAGAGGGAAGCCCTATAGTTCTCAATCGATCCTTGTATGTCATATATCCAATTACTCCACAGTACACACATAATATTAACACATTTAACATATCCTTATCACTCCATTTGGGTCAGCATAAAAGAGAAGGGCTAATGAACTTTTGGAGAATAGTAAAATAAAAGTTATTGAAAGGAGTGAAAATTAACTTAACTCAAGTTATATACCTTATATAACCCTTCATCTTAATCTGGCACTTATGAGCCATTTCAAATATTCGTACTAATTTCATATTTTTTTATTTGTAATTTAGGGTTCACATAGTGATACTATCCCTACTCCAGACGCTCACGAATTATTGAGGATAACGTACACCAAAACCCACCCACTCACAAAACTTTTTATTTGTCACCTCATACAACATTTCTGCAATTTCACAGAGGGAAATCGGGACAATCTTTAGCCTAAGATCTATCACAACAGGAAGACGTTGTATTTCGACTAAAATCGGAGTTTGAAAGAATGGAAAATGGTCTCGGAAAAGTTACCGATAAGGAGTTTGATTTATCCAATGAGTAAATTAAATGTTTTCTATTTATAATAGACCGATTGTGGAATGAGCGACATAGAGATCGTTACTTAAGGATAATCACTCAATAAGATAGATTATAGCTCTTAGATGGAGTGAGGTCTGGATGTTTGAGAGGTTCAACACTCCACGAGACACACCATCTCGCACAGTCATTATAAATATAACCATACACACATTTTCCGGCCCTGAACCTTGGCTGTTTGACGCAGGAAGTCAACTTGAATTGTGATTTAATATATGATTTTAATAATACAGCCAACACACTCAACATCCTCACCACACATTTAATAGGGTAGATGTTTGTTCATGGAGTAAAACAATGGGAGTTTATCTCACAGAAATAGCTCCTTTAGGGCATGCCTCCAAAGCACCACAGGGCCAAACAACGAACCCACGCTATACCATCAAGTTCATTTATTGGAGAGTAGTGCAAGGGTTCCGGATCAACAATCTTCTGAGCTACCGCAAACAGACACTGAATAAGCCAAAAAAGTCAACTTAAACAGTCAGCGAAGGAAGGCGTCTGATGGGACCTGATTCGTCTAGTATACGTCGCCAAAGATTACTCTCGAATCTTACACAGGAAAAGGACACAAAACAAGTCCAGGTTTGGCAAGTGTGACCACAACACAGATTAAAAAGAAAAATCCAATACAAGCCTGAGGAGGACAGATGATTCTGCCAAAACGTCGCCTAGATAATTTTAAAAGCAGCAAATACTTAAAGACACTCGGGAACAATATCCTGAAGAAACCTAAATAGCCATAATATAAACTTACATTGTCACAAGGAAACATAAGAAAAATATGTGTGTATGTGGCTGTGTGTGTGTATTCTCCAAGCAAGCAATGATTGAGTCTAGGCTATAAGGTCCTCTCCGCACTTACACGAAGCAGAGGGACCCTCGTGTCACTGTTGCATTGTGTATTGCGGCCTCTGTAGAAGTCGGAAGGTAGCATTCGGCCGAGACTAATTAATAAGCGACGCAGGTACTAGCCTGCGACTTGTACTTACTAGGGAAGCGTGCATTGGCATCACCCCCGGGCATGAGACACGATTGGAGTGTATGCATTTAGCTCACAGCGTATCAGTATGCCTTTACTGAGTAGCCATATTGTAGGTCAGGAGCGCGCAGTATCAACTCTCCAGTATTAACTGAACTGCCTACTCATTTTGCATGCGGGACGAAATTGGTCGCTCATTCAAAGGAATGGACAGACCGCAACGAGCCAGGTGTTTTCCTGGTTCTACAGACGTGGCTTTAGCAGACGAAGCAACTAAGCGTTTTCCGTCGCTAGTCCAAGGGTATATCTGCACTTTTGAGATGCTCTGGATCTTGCCAGTAGAGCCAGAGCATCATGAACACCGGAGAATCAATGGATACCGGATAAGCGTAAGTTTACATGGGGCCGGTTTTGCCCAGGCCATTCTTTTTTTCCTGAAGAAGCTAGGAGGCTTGTGTACTAGTCTGTCGATAATTTCACATGCTCAGAAAAGGTTTCAGTTCTTATTTGTTCTTACTTCCTAATTTGAAATACACTTATTTTATGGGGAGAAACTGTGTTCTTAAGCCAACATCAGACAGCCATACTTATCGGGAATTCAATACTCCCTTAAGTGGTTAATGCGGCATATCAGAGCTTTTTTTGTAACATTGTTTTGAATTGCACTAGATGCTGGCTGGCTAGTAGGGTTTTTTAATATCTTTATGGCCCCAGGGATCTGTGTATCTTTAAATCATATATTTAATCACAATTCAAGTTGCTTCTGCTCAAAAGCAGCAAGATTCAGGGGGAAAGATATACTGCAGATTCTGTCCTTAATGGTATGATTGCTAATTTCAAATATTGTTGCAAACACTGCAACCACCCATCTTTGAAATACTGCAATTGGAACAATCCTCTCTCTTGGATCCATTCCTTCTTTTTAGAACACCCTTTGAGAAAGATTGGTTCTGAAAGTTTTTGGCTGACAAATAAAATGGTGAGAAACTTTGGGGATAGTCTGATTAAACGTTTTGATTGTTAGAGTGGGGTTTTTTTGTTGTTGTTAATTTTCAATTTCCGATAATTATTGTATTTCAGTCTATTGCGGATGATAGATTGGAGTTGTTATTGAGTGAATACATAGGCAAATCAGTCATGCGACATACTACCCAGTTGCATTCAAGCAATTATTCAAAATTACAATGGTGAAAATGAAGAGCTTATGGACGACCCTGTCAAGGCATCGAAAGTGAGCGATGAAAATTACATTCAGGAAGAAAGCTAGGGCACAGGTTCGACTCCCAGCCCTCTCTATAGAGGCTTTTGGGAGACCAGGTGACCCATCCCAGAAGCTGGGTGGCATCCATTTTAGGGTAGACCATAGTTTATTTGTAAAGCCCATCTTTCTGAAAATGGAATCTGTCACCTCCAGTGGATGGGTGCAGCTGGCGTCGCCTATAGGGCGGATGGATGCGGTCATCTAATTTCACAAGAAATGTTAGTAGAAAAGGTAGTGACTGAACC
>BHFT01054973.1:0-15214 GCA_004320025.1 Laticauda laticaudata | reverse complement strand
ATATAGAACACCTTCTCTCTTGACTGGGAGTTCTGCAGCAGGGACAAAAGCCAACATTATAAATCTGCAGCAGATTGTAACATGCCTGCCTCCTAGAATTTGCTGCAGGATCTACAGAGCTTCTAGTGTAATCAATAAATAATCATTCACAGCAGCATATTCAACCTTCATTTCATCTAATGCTTTTCATCTTCAGTCTATCTAATAGTTCTCTTCTGTTTTATGAATCCCTCTGAGAATGTTCTGAATTTGTTTTGGTTATCTTTACAAAAAATTTGCTTGGCGGGTTGCTAAAAGGATATTGGCAATATGAACCTCTTAAGCCCAAACTTTTTGTGTTCCCATATGCTCAATTAATCAGAACTGCAGCCTAAACATTGCTGGATTCTGCTGAGATTGTTGGTGAGTTCATTTTAAAAGGGGAAAAAGTATTTTGTTAATGCCCATGACATGAAGCTGTATTTCCTGAGGGAATGTTTCCACTGACTTTTTAATTTCCAGCTGTTATCAAAATAAATAAGCTGACCCTTAAGAGTCATATGGAGCTGCTCTTAAAATCTGTCTAGAAACTTCAGTGTTGCTAATTCTGGTTCTGCCTAGGCCTGGCAAAACAGGATGTACTTTACATCTCCAATATTGAACTGACCAAACCAAGTTTATTATTTCAGTCAAAGGTCTGCATATGAAAACCCCTAAACAAAAATAATAAAATAAAACTCGTGGTATGAATCCAAATTGAAAAATCTGTCATATTTGTACCAGTTGCTGCCATGTTTTTATTCATATAATATGGCACATAAAATATGGCTCTGTTGGTAGTAACATNAGTATATTTGTGCCCCCCCGGGAGATGATGCAGCAGGTGAAGCCCAGCTCTTAAAAACTCTTTATCTGGGGAAGATTAATATGTACAAATAACTTGCAGATTGCCATGTATCTTTTTCTATCAGAGTTTTTATTTTGAAAAATGAAAATCATAAATCAAACAGAAAAGGGAAAAGTCTGGGGGAGAGAAACATACTATATTAAAAATAGAAAAAAGAGCTTGATCCAATTTTTAAATTCATGATGAAACTTTGACCATCCAGAATAATACTGATAAATCTTTCCATTATACCAACAGATACATTCAGAAAAATAAATATATAATCAATCTAAGATTGCGATTTAGAGGTTGCACTGTCTTTCAAAAATCAAAGGATGCTTTGTTTTGTTTTGTTTTGTACTTGTTAAATCAACAGTTCTTCATAGGGTGATAGTTCCCATTTTTCAATATATGGTACATTTTACAGTTCCAATATAATAACACTGACAGCCAGCTTTCTCTGAGGTTTTGAGTTAATTTCTTCTTAAAATAATGAGAAACAAACTTTATCTGTTTATATGTTCTCCATCACTTCAAAACAGATGTTAATATTGAGAATAATTCCAGAATTTTAGAGGTAGCTAAACAACAAACTGCAACAAACTGTGAAAATGAGAGTCCTTTTAATCAACTATACTGCCATTGATCTAAAGCAGGGATGTCAAACTTTCAGCCCATGGGCCAGATGTGTCAGACACTGGCCATACCCACCCCTGATTTAGTGAAGAGGAAAAAAGTCATGCTATGTCATGTGACAAGAACATGATGCTGTGAGTTTGACAGCCTTGATCTAAAGTATTAATAAAAAATATTACCTGCAATTTTCAGATTCAATTTCTTCCAAAATGAAATGGATCGTGCAAATAAAGGACAAAGTTATGCTTTCATCTCTACATCTCCAAATAATTGCAGTCCTTCATGCAAGAAAAGTATTAACTATTGCTAAACAAAGTGAATAGAAACAGTTTGGTACCATGATTAAGCTGCTGGGCTAAAAACTAGGAGACTGTGAAGTCTAGTCCTTCCCTAGACATGAATCCAGCTGAGTAATTTTTGGCTTGTCACTCCCTTTCAGCCCTAGGAAGAATGCAATATCAAACTACTTCTGAAAAATGTTGTCAAGAAAATTGCATGTCAAATCCACACACGCTGATATAAGTCCCATGATAGAAAAGGGCTCATGCATAACTTTCTAATTGTTCCTATTTATATCAATTATACCTGACTCTATGATAATTTATATCAATTATACCTGACTCTGTAGTTTCTTCCATTAACCAAAACACTTTAACTTCAGACTGTCTACTGTTGGCCTCACCCCATTCCTAAGAGGTCTATAAGGGGCATGCATAAGCACACCAACGTGCCTAGTGTCCCTGTCTTAATGTTCCCTTTTATTTGTATCTATTTCATGTATTAATAATCAT
This sequence comes from Laticauda laticaudata, assembly GCA_004320025.1. Taxonomy (NCBI): domain Eukaryota; kingdom Metazoa; phylum Chordata; class Lepidosauria; order Squamata; family Elapidae; genus Laticauda; species Laticauda laticaudata. The sequence goes on along the minus strand of BHFT01054973.1, from coordinate 12,922 downwards.
ATTTATATTTATATATATTATCAATTGCATCCTGGACCAAAAAAAAGTCAAATCAAGTCAAAATGTATGCCCAATGATAAAACCTTTCCTCAGAAAGGTTGTAATCTATGTTAGATGCTGGCTATAATTTACATAAAGAAAATCTAGGAAGTTGTCTTTCCTATAAAACATGTTTTTGTATCCTATTTCATCTTTATTTTTAGACATAATTGTAAGTTTTATATATTTTCTTAGAAAATAAGCATGATAAATGTGGCTGGAGCCAGGATATTGTGTTATTCTTATATCTCGATTGAGCTAAGCAAAAGCATTCAGAAACCTTTTAAAGGGCATGATAGCAAGGTGTGCTGAAGTCAACCAATGCTTTGTGACTGCATTAATGGCATCCATTTGAGAAATAAAGTAAATAAGCACAGTAAGCAAGGCAGAGAATATATATTAATCCTTTGACATGCCCTTATAATTCAAAATGTGCCCACTGGCCTAAAAATGTTGGAAGCATCTAGTTCAAGCCATAGTTTTAAAAAACAAAATTGTCAGGAGAACAAGCATCTTAATACCAGAATCAACCATATTCTAGTAAAGTGTGACATAAGACTGACTCTCTCTTTCTCATTCTTTTTCACTCTTGCACAGAGAGAACTCATAGACTTTTTCCCAACATCTTTTATTTTTATTAAAAATATGTTACATGCAAAAACATACTTGCAGTATTTTTTATATAAATTTCTCAGTACAGCTGCTCATGGGAAAACATGTCGCTAAGTATCTGTCAAAATTATAAAAACAGATTCTGCTATATTCATAGAAAAATTGGCCAATCTGAGTTTTCCTAAGGTAGTCTGTACCTGTCAGTGAAGATTATGCTAAAATAAAATATATGATTTATGATTTAAACAGTGAAAAATGAATAGATGCCAGTGGATTGGAAAAAAATTAAGATGTCAGGAAACACGGTGCCGAAATAATCTCTTCTCATAGCAGACTTACAAGCAGTCTAGTAGAACCTTTTCCAACAAACAACTTTTAATAAAAGGCATAAACTTTCCTGAGATGCAGCCTACTTAGCTAACACTAGCTTACGCCTTTTAATACAATGTATTAGTCAGAAAGGTCCTTCCAGACTCTTTTTTCTGCAGTAAGTCATAAATATGAATGTTTCTGAAGCTTCTGCTAATTTCATTGGGTTTTGCAGCACAGAAAAGTGCAGCTAGACTCTAATCTGTATGAGGGGTACAGTGATACCAATGCAGGTTTTGAACTCAACAGCACTTTTCCAAGTCAATTTTTTCTTTCTGTCATTGAAGAAAAGGGTGCACCACATTTATAAAAAAAAACCCATAAAAATTAGAAGTAATAAAAGATGCTCTTTTTGTCTTTTGCAAGTAACACAAAGTATTAGAATTTTTAAACAACTGAAACATATTCTTGCCTTTGGGACAGAAATACCTAGTATCTTAATTGGATTTCAAAACAATTTCTATGGACAACAAGGACTTTTTGGGGGTGGGGAAGAAATACTAATTCTGGTCCAATTCTAAACTTCCCTGCTTGAAACATGAGCATTCCAGACATTATGTACAGGTGAAACACAAAAAATTTGAATATTGTGCAAAAGTTCATTTATTTCAGTAACACAACTTAAAAGGTGAACCTAATACATGAGATATACTCATTACATGCAAAGCAAGATAGTTCAAGCCATGATGTGTCATAATTGAGATGATTATGGCTTAAGGCTCATGAAAACCCCAAATCCACAATCTCAGAAAATTAGAATATTGTGAAAAGGTTCAATATTCTAGGCTCAAAGAACAAATGTCCCACTCTAATCAGCGAATAAAACCCATAACACCTGCAAGGGTTCTGAGCCTAAATGCGTCTCTCAGTCTAGTTCAGGTAGGAAGCACATCATGAAAGACTGCTGACCTGACAGCTGTGCAGAAAAACCTCACTGAACACCTCCATAAGGAGAAAGCCTCAAAAGGTAATTGCAAAAGCAGTTGGATGTTCCCAAAGGTGCTTACAAAGCACATTAATAAAGTTTATGTGAAGGGAAAAGTGTGAAGAAAAAAGGTGCAGCAAGCAAGGCAGGGATGACCGCAGCCTGGAGAGGATTGTCATGGAAAAGGCCATTCAAAAAGTTGGTGGGGACTTTTCACAAGGAGTGGACTGAGGCGGAGTCAGTGCATCAAGAGCCACCACACACAGACGGATCCGGACATGCGGCTTCAAATGCATCCTCTTGTCAAGCCACTCACTGACAACAAGCAACAATCAGAAGCCTCTTACTGGGCTAAACAAAAACAGAGCCATGGTCTGTTTGCTCAATGTCAAAGTCCTCTTTTTCTGATGAGAGCAACTTTTGCATCTCATTTTGGAAACCAGGACCCAGAGTCTGGAGGTAAGAATGGAGGACACACACTTGCAGATGCTTGAAGTCCAGTGTGACGTTTTCCACCAGTTCTGTGTTGATTTAGGAGCCATGTCATCTGCTGAGTTGGTCCACTGTGCTTCTAAAGGTTCCCAGAGTCAAACACACCATCTACCAGGAAATTTTGGAGCACTTCATCTTTCCTTCACAGCACGAGCTTTATGGGCGATGCATGATTCATTTTCCATGCAGCTCTTGGCACCTTGCCCACATCCGCCAAAAGCACCAATACCTGGCTTCAGACCATGGGAATTACTTGCTTGATTGGCCAGCAAACTGCCTGGCCTGAACCCCATAGAGAACTTGGGCATTGCCAAGAGAAAGCATAGAGACATGGAGACCCGAACAATGCAGAAGAGGTGAAGGCCACTATTGAAGCATCTGGTCTTCATAACACCTCAGCAGGGCCACAGGCTGAGAGCTTCCAGGCCATTGCCGCACTGAGGCAGTAATTGCTGCAAAGGAGCCCCCCCCCCCCCCCCCCCTAAACCAATCCTGAGTACATATGCATTGCTATTATTTCAGAGCGACCGAATATGTGCGTCTATGGTGCAATCCTTGTTTTATGATTGATGTTCATTTCTAATATTTCTCAGATTGTGGATTTGGGTTTTCATGAGCGGTAAGTGCATTATCAAATCACTATTATGACAAAGGTCACAGCTGAACTATCTTGCTTTGCATGTAATGAGACTCTCATATATTAATTCACCTTTTAAGTTGCATTTACTGAAAATAAATGAACTTTGCACAATATTTCTATTTTTTGAGTTTTCACCTTAAAAGACTATCAACCATCATAATCTTACACACACACATACACAAAACACAAAACGACATTACTTTATTAAATATTTTCAGTTTTGTGAAATTTATAATTGTATGCTGTTAAAATTTATTAAAGTATTCTTTTCTCCAATTTTTTTCTTTCACACGTTTTTGTTTGTGTCTAAAAAATGTAAAATTACAATGTTCAACCATTGTTCATAAGAGCTTCTACAGCAAATGTCTGCTTTCAGAAAGAATAGGATTACAGTCAGCAATTGACTTCTGAAAACTCTGTTAGTTGGGTTTTTCCCCAAAAAAGACAAAAAAACCATTTCTATAGTAAATGGTTGACTCCTAGACTACAGTTTCTGATTAGGTTCCAGTAAAGTAAGAAGGGATTGGTTCACTAGGAACCAATCCGAAGAGTGCTCAAAAGCGCAATTTCAAAGGAATGCCATAGGCTGAAAGCGGAGGCCAGCTGTATAAAAAGGCTGGCCTCGGCTGCAGCCAAAGTTGTTCGATTCTGACTGTTTGTTGAATTAAGCCTTCTTGTTGGTGGAAACCCCGGTCTACCTCTGTGGTTTTCCGAATAAAACCACTGGCCGGATGAAGGTGGATCGTCACTGAACCGAAGACCCTGCAGCGGTGAATAAGAAGCAACCGCCAGCAGATATGTCTGAAGCAACGCACCGGCCCCGCACCCTTCAATCTAGCGATTGAGGATTGGGAGTCATATACAGATCGCTTCCAAATGTATCTGGAAGCAATGAAATGGATGACATCTCGGTAACAACGCAGCGAGCTGATATTCCTCACCCATGCAGACCAACGGTGTTTCAAAAATGGCAAAAGCCCTTGCGAACCCCGAGCGCTTATAGCAACTAACGCGGCCAGAACTACTCAAAGAATCCTCAAAGCACACTACGCTCGGTAGTGTCAAAGAAGCGGCATTGAATTCTACCGCAGAGACCAGCGAGAAGGAGACCGTCGCGATTTCGTTGTGCTGCTCTAAGACAAATAGGGGGTGAGGGACTTCTGAATATCGGCGAAGCGATAAGGATCGCGTGGTTGGGCATATAAGGACACTACAGTACAAAGTAAGCTATTAAACAAGCCCAACGTCACTGGACCGAAGCAATCGCGGAAGCCATGGCCACCGAAGCCGCAACAGAAAACGGCGGTCACAATTGAAGAAAAATGAACTTAAAAATGCGAGAAACAAACTCCAACTAGAGAAGAAGCAGCTACCACCACACACACTTCGAGAGTCGAGAGAGGCAACTTGAACGAGGAGGAAGACGACGAGGTCACGGTCTGATCCAATTAAAAAGAAGCAGCGAAGAAGAAATTGGCGGGAAATGTGCTGGCTGCGAGGAAACCATGCCCGAGCCGAATGAGATTTCTCGATTTCTATCTGGCAGTACTGTAAAAACGTGGTACAATCGAGAAAAGTCTGCGAGAACAAGAAAACTATAGCCCCACGAGACGCAGAAATTCCCCACACGAAGCTGAGCTAAAAAAACGGAGCCGGGAGGAAGAAAAAGTGACAACAAGGAAAACGAGCCAATACACCAAACTCACTATAGAAAGCGCTCAGACGAAAGCGGCAAGAGGTTAAAGGACTGTAACCAACGAAGGAAGCCGTAAGATGGAAGTGGACTCCGGGTCCTTCCTTTCGATGGTGCTTGGGATACCATTAAAAAACTAGTCCCGACATCAAATCCAGACAACTTACAAAAACAACCATTTGACTCTCAAAGACTATCAGGGAAACCCGAATCCCTGTAGTTGGCATTGGACAATTTTTTGGTCACTAAAGCAACATGTCAAAGAACTGCGCTAACCATAGTCGACCAGGACAGACGAGCCTCCGTGGGCCATCGAATGGTTCGCACCCTTGGCATTCGGGATGACCGGGTTCGATCGTGAGTGAACTAAAAACCGGTTGGGAAGATGACCTCATCCGCTGAATTCCAAGACGTTATTTGATGGCTCAGTGGCAAGTATCGGGAAAACCCTATTTCTTTTAGCCTAGATCCCCAAATAGCCCCAAGAAGATTAAAAGCCCAGACGATTCCCTTTCGCTAAAGGCAAGATAGCAGGAACAATTTCGACAGCTAATAGCCCAGGGGGTGTTTGGAACCTGTGACCACGCAAATGGGAAACGCCTATTGTACACCATAAAACCTGGACGGGTCCATTAGATCTTGTGACTATAGGGCAACCTGAAACCACGCTTTACAACAGCGCGATACCCGTGCGCAGTGTCCAACCATTGCTTCCCCTCTACTGGGCAATTGTTGCAAAGTTTCTTGCGAACTGGACTTGTGCAGCCTATCAGCAAACTCCCAGGGACCCAGAGACAGCAGAGCTCAAACTATAGGTCACACAACAAGGCGCATTCAAAATCACCGACTCCAATTTGGAGTAAGCGTGGCACCGGGCGTTTTCCAAGTTTGATGGAACTCTCCTTAATGGCATACAGGGATCATTCCCTATTTCGACGACGTCCTAATCTCGGCCAGAGATGAGGGATGCAATAAGAAAAAGACTCCAGAAGTACGTAACAAATTTTAGGAATCTGGCCTTAAGGTAAAAAAAGGAAAAATGGCTGCGCTTAATGAAAAAAAGCGTATGATTCTTGGGCACTCAATAGACGGTGAGGCATCCACCCACAGATAAAAAATCAAGGCAAATCCAAGAGCCACCTGGAACGAGAACAAAACAGAATGGCAAGCCTTTTTGGACTTATTATTTTTATTCATGTATTCTTGCCAAACAAGGCCACTATAGCTGAACCGTGTACACCGTCTCTTTAGAAGAAAAGCAAAAAAACTGGACGTGGGGTAGGCAAAGAAAAGGGAATGCTTTTCCAAAATATTAAAAATTGCTAACGTCAACAAACGTTCTATACAATTAGCAACACATGCCTTTAAGAGTGACCTGCGACGCTCACCATTGGAGTAGGTGCCGTCCTTAAGCCACCAATTTCCTGATGCAGAGAAGCACCCGTCGCATATTATCTAGGGGACTATCAAAGACTTGAGCGAAATTTACAGTCAACGACAGGGAAGCCTAGGAAAATAGTCGCTGGAGTAAACGCTTCCATGAATATCTGTACGGGCGGGTCCTTTCCAAATATATAATGGATCACAAACCACTGATGGAATTTTTGGCGGGAAAACAAGCCGACGCTAACATACTGTTCACAAGAATGTCTAGATGGTCAAGTTCCTTGCAGCGTATTCCATATACTCTGACACATCGGCGAGGGAAACAATTTCCCATGCGGACGCGTTGAGCAGAGCACCCCTACAACACTGATGAGACCCCGGCACCAGCAATGGACATCGCTCAATAGAAGATTTCCCGATCTACCACTCTGCCTATGATGTCCAAGAGCCACCGCTAAGGACTCATTGACTGCCGTGTTCTTGTGGTAGGTAACAGCTGTTACAGCCTGCTCGCAAGCTTTCGTAGAGACGAGAGACCCCACAATCCTGAAGTCTCTCCAATTCGATCGGCCAGACGACACGCCTGAAGCCTGCTATTACAGAGAGAGTGTTTGTGTGGGAAGATGTGCGGCTGTCATCCCAAACCAAGTGCAGCCCCCAGCCGGTTACTTGAGGGTTATTGCACGAGGGTCACACTGAATGTTAAGATGAAAGCTGGCAGAGACACTGTGCTGTGCCAGGTATTGATAAGGACATTAGAATATTGGGTAAGCTCTTAGCCATAAATGCCAGGGAATCACCTTCTCCTCCAAAAGCACCCATCAGGGCTGGGAGACCCGCTAGGGACGTGGTCTAGATTCAGTTAGCTTTCGGGTCCACAGCAAGGGGCCATACCTTTCTGGTTGTCGTTGATGCCTAACTCAATTGGCTGAAGTAAAAATCTGCCATCAACTGACAAACAGAAACGCTAATAAAAAATTAGACACCTTTTCACACCCACGGTCTACCAGACGTTCTGTCTCGGACAATGGACAACAACTAACAGCTTGCAATTCGAGCAATACCTAGCCTCCCTAGGTATCAGACATGCCCTAACCGCGCCGAGCCATACCGGCTGCAAACGGGCATGAGCCGAGAGGAGAATGGTCCGATTTAACGAGAGAGAGAAGGGCTAGAAAGAATGGACATAGGGCATGTCCAAACAAAAGTAAACCGTTTACTCACACTCCAGCACAAACAGCCCAGTACAGTACTAACAAGTCCCCGGCGAATACTTTGGGGCGAAAATTACGGATCACACCTTGACAGACTACAACCCAAATTTAACCCCGAAAAACCCCCTGATTCCTCCAAAGGTTAGGCAATTCGAAAAAGGTGACTGGTATACGCAAAGAATTCACAGGTGAAACCGTTGTGGGTACCAGGACAAAATTACCCAAGTTTACACGGCCAAATCCTACCGTTTAAAACGGTACGATGGGCAGGAGTGGAAGTGGCCATAGACCAGCTTCGATCTGCCGAATAATAGAGAAGGCCCACAGACACACAACCAGTCGCCGACCATACGACAAACCTCAAACAGGGTGGGGGGGAAAGGCGAGAAAGTTAATAAAGAAACCTTTTTAAAACCAAAACAAACGAAATATATACGAACAAAAAAGAGCAAATAAAAGACTCACTGTTGAAAGACTGCGGGAAGAGCCCCATCGGAAGGGGCCACCAGCCAGCCTCAACACTAGCCCAATGGAAACGGTGGAGCGGCAAAACCGCCGGCCTAAGCAACTCAGGCAGGCGGGTTAAAATGGCTGACTCACCTTCAGACGGTTCCGAGGCGAAGATCGGAGAACAGCAGCCCCATCCGAACGGTCGAAAGTTCAGCTAATGATAATGAACCCGCGCGAAGTCAAATCGAGTCCGGAAAGCCCACTACCTGCGTGACTATGTAACTACGTTAGGCTGAAACTAAGCAGGGAGGGGTGTTCTATAATGTAAAGTGTGACTCCGTAGACTATACAGTTTCTGATTGGTCCAGTAAAGTAAAAGTGGATTGGTTCTAGTGAACCAAGGAGCTGCTGAAAGCGCAGCCAAATTCAAGAGATTGTCATAGGCTGAAAGCAGGCAGGCCAGCCTGTATAAAAGGCTGGCCTCGGCTGCAGCCAAACCTATTCTGACTGTTTGTTGAATAAAGCCTTTTGTTGTTGGAACCCGGTGTACCTCGTGTGTTTTCCGAATAAAACAAAACCATCATTCTATTTGTGAGAGAAACTGAAAGAAATAAAAAAATTATAATAACTTAAAATGCACCACACTTGTCAGCATGACGATTTTCCACAGCTAAATATAGTACACCATATTGGTGAAAAAAATTAGCTGAAAATGTTCTGATAAATCAGACTGCCCCTGGATGTGTGGGTGGGAGTTAGATAGAGAGAAAAACTGAATGCCTTTTTAATTAGTGGCTTATCTGCCATGTATATAAAACAACACAAAGCAGCTAATACAATCATAGTGTCAAAAAAAATAGACAGCTGCTACATTAATTTTCTTAGATTCAGAGAAAGCCTTTGACAATTTGAACTGGGTTTTCTCATACAAGATTTTTGAAGACAGGAATTTTGGAGAGTACTTTATGAACTAGTTAAGATCAATTTACATTTCACAGAAAGCAAAAACAATTATTAATGGAAATCTAATAAACCTCATGAAATACAAAAAGGCAGATATGTCCACTGTTTCTTTTCTTGTTTATTTTGTTTCTTGAAATACTGAACAGAGACATGCGACAAGATGAGAGGATTGTGGAAGTGAAGATTTAACCTTTAAGTAAAGGGCTTTTGCAGATGACTTGGGGTTGATTCTCAGCACAAGAAGCATTTTATAGCCAAGAAATAATAGAAAAACACAAATGACAAATTTATCATGAAATATTAGAATTCTGTCATGTAAAATTACATTTATAATGTAAAATAAAATTAAGGGGAAAAGGTGATACACAATGTAATTTTTGATGGTTTTGTCATTTACAGTTATTAAAAAGATTTAAAGTTGACAAAAGTTTATGGTTTTGAGTATTGTAAAAGTTAATTTCTAATAGAACCATATGCAAATGATGAATATATAAATGCAAAAACATATAAACTTTTATTGAAATTTGAAACAGAAGCAGAACAAGGGAAAGAATTTATGATAAAGTATTCTAAAGTGTTTTAAGAGTGTTCCTAAATACTATGAAACATTTGTGTGCATTGAAAAATTTGTAGAAAAGTGCAGTGAGACGCACTGTACAATAGTGTCAAACCAAGGAAATTTAACATTTTCCCAGCAGCTCACTCTAGGGAAAAATCTTCCTAAAGATAATAAAGGCATTTTCTTTACTACTGAGTTAATGTGCTATCCACTCATTACTGTTGGTTTCCCACCTGGCTTTGCTGTAGTCTTCTTTCAGTAGCCGGAAGGGGGAAAATCCACCAGGGATTTTCCTGCAGGGATGGGATGGCTTCAGCCTGTCTTCTTTAGGCTGTTTATACCTTTCACGGGAAGACTGCAGGAGCAGACTTCAGGAGTTTTCCTCTCGACAGAAGAGAAACTCTGCCATGATAGTACAATTACAATTGGTTCTGTGTACTGCCAAGAGTCCATTGGAGTTGGGCAACTACAATAAATTTAAATAATAAATAATAATTTATTTTTATGAATTATTTATAATGTATAAATAAATCATTCTGAACACTGAAAGACCCAAATCTCTGTTGAGTGTGGGGAAGATTAAAAGTGATAAATATATGAACTTTGGCAAATAAGCCCAGATTTATCTCTTTTCTTTCCCAGATGAAATAGTGCAGGGGTCACCAACCTTTTGGACCTCAGGGACCACCAAACTCATAATTTTAGATCCCAGGGACCACGTACTGGTTTTGTGGGCATGGCCTAATGTGTGGGTCTGGCTTGGTGGTCATGTGGTGGCTGTGAATGGCTTGTATGTAAATATTATAAAATTTATATAAATATTGAATTCTTTATTTTAAAAAAGAGCAACTTTTACCCAAAATGAGGCAAAGCAGGCAGGCAGATTGAGTTGCTCACAGAATCACAGATTCATTCAGAAATCTATCTGTCTGCCATTANTTGCTTGCAAGCAAACTCACAAAATTAACTCACAACACACCATGTATGTAAATATTGAATTTTTTATTTTAAAAAAATTATTAAAAATTTATTAAAAAAGCAACTTTTTATCCAAAATCAGGCAAAGCAGGCAGATTGAGTTGCTCACGGAATCACTGAGTGATCTATCTACCATTGGCTAGCTCAGTCTCTCAAACTTGCTTGCAGTAAGTCTGCATTGAATTTGCTTGCAAGCAAACCTTCAGTCCTAAGGGAGGTTTGGCTGTGCTTAGTTAGAATGCAAGAAATCCAACCATTTCCTGCTTCCTAGCTAATCTAAATATCCCGGCACAGCAGAACAGATGATGGCTGGAAAAAGGAAAAATAGCAACTTAGCAGACAAGTTTGCCTGGTAAGGAGTTAGTCCCATGGGCCATGTGGGCTAAGCAGCCTTGTATTTCTGTACAGCCTGGATTAATTGCTTTGAGGGGATGCTCCAGGGGTGAGATTTCTCTGTGGCCCACCAAAATTTTCTCACATCCCATCAGTGGGCCATGGCCCACCGATTGACGACCACTGAAATAGTGGACATCTGCTTTCCTTTCCTCTAGTTTGTTATAAGCTAGAGAAAAGCAGGGGGAGATGACAGTATGAAAAGATGTTGGAAAATGAAATATTAATGGAGAAGGCAACAGATGGAATAGATTTGTTAAAATGGAGGCTGGATTATGACCAGAGTGGACAGGCTGTTCCCAACTCTCTCCAAATACATCTTCAATCACACCTACTATGATATTCTGCTTTCATCCCATGACCAAGTGGCAAAGTATAGCACATTTTTCTTACTTTGAGACTATAAGAAAGTGTCAGAAAGAGAGAAAGAATACTGCTTTATTCCTGTCACGGAGAGAAGGCAGGAAATCGCTGCTCTGAAGGCAAGATTGTGCCATGGTTCATCATGAGGGAGGACAGGTCCAAGAGCTCACATTTGGTGAAAGAAAAGAAAGAAAGGAATATCTGCTGAGTTCCTACTGTGATATAAATGCATTTGCAAAATAAAAAGGTTATCTATTGAGATTTGTCCTAGGCTGCACTTGTGATTATGTAAGTGATGGAAGACCCTGGTTCTGATAAAAGGAAAGCTGCAGAGCTTAATTCTAGAGGAGTCAAATGAAACAAACTGAATTCTTGTCACAAATTGTTGTTGCTGCTGCTACTGCTGCTGTTGTCCTCTGACATCCATTTGAAAGGAAGAAAGGAAATCTCTCTTTCTTTCAAACCATCTCAGAAATAGTCAAGATTTATTTACCACAAGGACTATGCGTGACTCTATAAAAAAGCCACAACTGAAGGTTGAAAAAAGAAAAGCAATAAGTTTATTCAAAAGAAATATGCAATTGTTCAGATGCAACCTGAAAAAGCTGGACATGATCACCACACTTGGCAGCAAGCTGTGCCTTTTCCTAGACTCTCATATAAATTGGACAAGTCTAGGAAAATAAGTGCTTGAATTAATGTTGCAGTATTACAAATTTGTTGCGCCTTTTCATGTCAGCAGTTGTTTTATTGCCTCCTGAATTCAAATACAGCGTCTCCTAGCAGCCCAGGAAAAGGACTGCTCAATCCTCAAAGGCTGAGCCCCTTCTTCATTTCCATCAAGTTATACACTTAGAGAAATAAACCTTGTTTCACTACAGTCATGTTCCAGATGCTCAGCAGGACATTCAGCAACCCAAACCAGTCCCCCCCCCCCGACGTATTGTATTCGGCTGTTTTCCCCAGTTACAAGCAACTAAATTTAAGGCATAGATTGCCTACCTTAATCCTATCTGATGCTGCATTTCAGGTTTTAAGATAAAAGTATCTTTGATCACTGTGAACTATGTAAAGAGCAACACCACCACCCCAGCAAAAGCTACTCTGTAATTTCTGGAGTGCTGGGAACTATGTGAAAGGCATCAGGGTAAGAATTAAAGGCAGAAAGTAGCAGTATTGTGATTCCTGCCAAATGCCAAAAGCTGAAAGCAATCCTCATGTACCTTGTGGTTTCAGCAGGTTCACAGCTTCCTTCTAGATTGTTGAATAAGACTGGGTCCTGATCACCTCTGTTGGAAGCCCTTAGCTATGGATATGAATAATAACATTAATATGGGCAGCAGTTTTGCAGGGGTTCGAGAGAGCCCCTAGCTAAGATTCTGTTCTTTGAGAACCATCAAATCCCACTCCTAGCTGGTCCTGCCACCCCTCCCTGCCCCTTCCAGGAATCCCCACGCAGCCCGTTTTGGATGCAGGTAAGAGTAGGACACACATGGAAGCTTGAGGAGGGCAAAAAATGGTCCTCCTAAAAGTTCAGGAAGGCTGGAAATTGGCTGTTTCTGGCTTCCAGAGAGCCTCCAGAGCCCAGGGAGGGCAAAAACGCCCCCTTGTGGTGCAGGAGGCTGACTAGGCCAAGCCCACCATGGCCACGCCCACTCAACAACCAGGCAGAGAACCCTTTGCTAAAGGCCCAGTCCCACTGGCCGACGGATGCAAAACGTATGCATAAAGGACACAGCGGATGAGCAAAATTTCGTAGGTGGCTCCATCCGTTGTCATCCACTCCAAAAAGTGGTGAAAATTTGCATAAACAGAACAGAAAAGAACGGACGTGGGTAGTATGTAG
>BHFT01054971.1:0-11827 GCA_004320025.1 Laticauda laticaudata | reverse complement strand
CCAACGGATGGCAAGTGTTTCTCTCCATTTTACATCCTCTTTCCATCCATTGGTGCAGTGTGACATGGGCTTTAGGTTGGTCTGTTGTGCAAATGTATATGCTTCAGTGTTAGCTGATCTGTTTAAATGTGTCAGAAGAACATATTTAAAGTATTTTTCTTGACTATATACCAATTCCAGAATTTAAATGCTTTCTCATTCTAACTTCCATCTGAGGTGAAAAGTGACACTAAATCATGAATAATATTTTTTTAAAAAGCAGGACAACATACATTTATAAGGTAAAGAAGAAAACAGAAAGAACAGAAGCAGAAAATAAAAACAATCTGAGGAATTGCAGTCTACTATTCCAGTCTACTTGGAAGCACAGAAAAGGATTATTAACACTTTATTTCTCCAGTTTAGATAATAAACAATATTAATTTTGCTGTTTAACAAAAATATTGGCTATTTTATAGCAAGTACCAATTCAAATTCAAGTTCCTGTGGTGGAATTTAAAGGTAAAGGTTCCCCTCGCACATACGTGCTAGTCGTTTCCAGCTCAAGGGAGTGGTGCAGATCTGTTACAAAGCCAAAGAGCCAGCACTGTCTGAAGATGTCTCCATGGTCATGTGGCCAGCATAACTCAATGCTGAAGGTGCATGGAACTCTGTTACCTTCCCACCAAAGTGGTAACAAAGCTGTTACTTTCCCACCACTTGCACTTTTACATGGTTTCGAACTGTAGGTTGGCAGAACCTGGGACAAGTAATGGGAGCTCACTCTATTACGTGATGTGAGGGATTCGAACCGCTGATCTGCTGACCTTTCTGATCAACAAGCTCAGTGTCCCAGCCACTTAGCCACCACGTCTCTTTTTGAATTATAGAGTAACATAAAATACAAAATACCAAGTAAATAGGAAAGCCATGGGGAAGGAAAGGGGAGGGAGAAGTGAGGAAAGAGAAGAAGAAAAGAAAAAGAAGCATTGACTTCCAACTCTCTCTGTTACAGTAAAATAAGGCATTAACATCAATCACAACTTTTTGCTTTTTCCTAATAGTATAGACAAGCCATTTCTATAAAGATCTATCAGTCTAATCGGTAAATCCCAAAGTCAAAGTTTTATTCTTCTCCACATCATGCATGGATTTCAGAAGTGGTTTCCATGTGGAAACAAAAGTACTTTGCCATTTCAGTTTTGCCATTTCAGCCAACTCCATCAATTTCTTATTGGTGGATGTTCAAACTACACCTCTGATAATATGAAATGGTTCATCCCACTTCATCCCCCCTCCCCTTTGTAAACATGCATAGTGCATACCTTGACTGTTCCATCTGTGCCTCCGGTGAAGAGCCGGGTTTCAGTCCCATCAAGAGCCATCGTGCTGATCTCTGCATTGCCATGACAACCAGTAAACTCTTTGATTTTCTGCCCAGTATCAATCAGCCAGAAGATAACTGTAGATCCAGTATCGGAGCTGATTACCTAAGGAAGAGGAGGAGAGAAAAGTCACTGAAATTAAAACCTTGTTGATATACTCTGCTTCTAAATACCTGTATTATAATAAACTAATACATATGCAGCCTACTAAGTATCAATTTGAAATGCAAATCAGCACTGATTTTCTCACCTTTCTTCCAAATCATAAAGTTTGATTTTTATCCTATGCCTAATACCTTTCTCCACAGCAAGCTTTATTTAACTGCTAAGTAATGATCTAGTTATCATTCAACAGAGAAAAGAGGTGACTTGTTCTTACTGCAGATACTATTTTAATCCAGACAGGGACAATGTGTCTTTAGCAATGATTGCAAGAAAATTGCAATCTTTTTCAAACAAAATAAAATAAATCTGAGGTTACAGTAGTCAAAGAGGAAAAGCTTTGTGATATACAAGTAATAAAATACCATCCTTCCTTATGTCAGCAAACTGCTTCATATATAAAGAATTAAGGGAATGTTTCTGAATAAATTAGCTTACAACTTCAGTATTATGCATTTATTTTTAACAGTATATTGGCATTTATTTTCGCTGTATATTGGAGGAAGGGTCATTTGCATAAATCATGGCATATTACACTCCCCCCCCCAAAAAAAACAACCAAAAACCCCTTGGTAAAATGTGTGTTGTGATTTCAGAATGCAAACCTAATTTTTTATAAGTCACTCAGCCATTCCATCTATACCAATAGATTATTTTTAATATTTATGAAAGATTTACATAAAGGTAAAACCTACTGGTTATGCTCTTAGTAAAATATAGTTCTCTCTTGCCTAAAAGTCTGTAAAGATTCTCAGTCATCCAGGTGAGTCATCCTTTGGTCATGGTTATCCCAAAGGTGCTTTTTCAGGAGGCAATATAATAGTGGGCAATGGAAGGATTTATATTCCTTGCAGACAGCTGGTAATCTGCATCCTTTTAGAGCAGGCGTATCAAACACAAGGCCTGTGGGCCAGATGCAGCTGGTGATGTGGTCAGCCATTCCAAGGTCATGCAGTGGAATGCAGAACATCCAGCCCCTGAATACAGGAACTGTTACCCAGACAATTTGTTAGCACCTAATTGGACTCTCACTGATAAGCCAGGAATGGTGGGAGAAGGAGGTGGGAACAAGAGAAAAGTTATGAGCCATGGTGGCGCAGTGATTAGAATACAGTACTGCAAGCTACTTCTGCTGGCTGCAGTTCAGCAGTTTGAATTTCACAAGGCTCAAGGTTGATTCAGCCTTCCATCCTTCCGAGATGGATAAAATGAGGACCCAGATTGTTGGGGGCAATATGCTGAACCTGTAAACTTCTTAGAGAGGGCTGTAAAATACTGTGAAGTGGTATATACTGTGAGTGCTTTCACTGTATGCTTTGGGCAAGAAAACTTCAGATCGAGCTTTGCTTCCTCTATTACCACTTGGCTCTTGTAAAGTATACTTTTGGTTAAAGGCTAGGTCACATCGGCCGACGGATGCAAAAGGTATGCAAAAAGGACACCGCGGAGAGCAAATTTTCCATCCGTTGTTATCCGCTCTCAAAAGTGCCCCAAATTTGCATAAACAGAGTGGACAACAACGTCGAAAGGAACGATGTGGGGGATGTAGCGAGGATGTTAAGCTGATGCTCAATGGAAGCCTAGCGGATGGAAGCAGATGGAAGTGGATGACACACCGCAGGGCTTTCCAGGGGAAACAGCAAAGTGGACACGCAGCAGAAGGAGTGGATGCCGAGGCGGATGCAAGCGGATACAGCGGATGCATCACGGGACGCCTAGCGATGCATAGTGGATGCCTAGCGGATGCAAAGCATTCACTGCGCATGCGGGGAGGATGCATTGCATCAGCCCGCGGATATAAAGGGGAAGCAGTTCACAAGCAGGTCACCAGAGGAAAGATCTAGTGGCCAGACACATCTTCAGCCAACAACCATGGGAAGAAGAGGAAGCCTGTGCCAACTCTGGCCAGCCCTGGCAAGAGAGGACAGGACCCCCATCCACCCCTGGCGCTGACTCTGCTTCTGCTGGGGCTTCTGCTGCTGGTGCTGCTCCTGCTGCTAGTGCTTCTGCTGGTGCTTGTCCTGGTGCTGGTGCTTCTGCGTGGTGCTGCTCCTGGTGCAGGATGCTTCTTCTGTGTGACTCTGCTGGTGCTGCTCCTGGTGCTGGTGCTTCTGCTAGTGCTGACTCAACTGGGTGCTGTCTGCTGGTCTGTGGTCCTGCTGGTGTGATGTGCTGATTAGTGCTGATGGTGCTTGATGGTGCTGATGTGCTGTGGTGCTGATGGTGCTGATGGTGCTGATGTGCTGATTGGTGCTGATGTGCTGATGGTGCTGATGGTGCTGAATGAGTGGTGGACCAGCCCCTAGAACCTCAAGCCCTGCTGATGAGGTCCCAGAAGCCCGCCAGGGGAGGAAGAGGCATTCGCGAGAAATGGGAGAGGAGCAGTACTCCATTGCAGAGGAACATGAGGAGGAGGTGCCAAATGCTGAGGGAGATGAGTACCTCTGGAGGAAGGGACACAGGCTCTATCGAGACACCAAGTGGAAGCAGGCGGCTTTGGAGAGAGAAGACGGAGAACCTGGGCTACACTTCGGATGTCCTCCTGGGTTGGTGGAGCACATTGCACACCTGGTACAGGAAACTGCATAAACTGAAGAGTCTGGCCAGGCCGACGGTCAGCTAACGACGGGAGACCTACGTGATGGCAAGTGCAGCTTCTTGGAGGGTGCAGATCCGCACAGGAGCAGCCCCTCTGGCAACCCCTCTCTCCAGGCAGCCCACAGAGAGCCAGTCTCTTCTGGCAAGAGTCAGCTCCTGTGTCCAGGCAGGTTATCTTTGGAGTGCCCCAAGATGGAGACACACACCCCCGACAGCTGGCACTTGCCATGCTGGAGCACATGGAGGACCCCCTGACACAGTTGGAGCAAGAAGAAGCCGCTGCCACCAGAGACCAACCCCCCCCACCCAGCTCCACCTCCACAGAAAGCCAGGCAGAGACGGCAGACCAGAGGGACAGAGCCCACTGTCCTCTTGGAGATCAGGGACACCATCAAGAGCAGCGTAGGATCTCCTCTCTCAGGCTGGTACACTTCGACTACCATCCTCTTAACAGAAAAGCCTTTCCTCACCACATTGAACCAGACCCTCATGGAAATGCCCGAAGCCCAGTACAGGGTGATCAAGGAGAGGATCACAGGTCTTCTGCACCACCCTCCAGCCCAGCTGAACCTGCTCTGCCCCCGTCAGGTATGCTCCTCCACCCCAGGTGATGTCACAGCCCATCCAAGGCTTTCAACAGCCCTCACCTACCAAGGCTACAGTTACCAGGAGTTCCAGCAGCAAAGGCAGCCCTTCCAGTCCAGCGCACAGGTACATCGCCACACCACAGGTGCAACCGATACCACTGATGCCACCAATGCCACCAATGCCACCAATGCCACAGATGCCACTGATTGCCACAGATGCACCGACACCTCAGATGCCACCGACACCTCAGATGCCCACCGACGCCTCACCTCGCCCACCTGCAGACCAGACAGCCCCTACTACTTCCTCCTTCCTCCATCCACAGCGAAGTCCGGCCTCAGAACATCTGTCATCGGTCTTGGACTGACATCCCATGTCATGGAGGAAGGGTCTCTCAACATCATGGGACTGAGTCAGCTCTCTGAGAGCTTCTCCACACACCATCCTCTGTTCCTCCTCTCAGGGCCAGGCACCCAATGGCGCCTCAGACCAGCACTCCAGCTACTGCACCTCACAGCACCTGGACCTTTCACCCCTCAGACCATGGGCACACCTCAGAGTGACTGAGAGAGGCCAGAGACTGGGTTGCTACCTGTTGACTTATCTTTGCTTGGGACACTTTACTTGGGTCATTTTTGCTTTTACAGTTTGTTATTATATAAGGTTCTTGCTTCACACACTTGGTTCAGTTCTTTAGTAAATAAAGTCTTGGTGGAAAACTTTACAAATGGGTTTAGCCTTTGCATGCTTGTGGGCATGGGTAAGGATATCTGTGGGATGCGGCAGGGATACCTGTGGGATGGGTAATAGTCTGATGGGTTAATAGCTGTGGGATGGGTAAGGATAGCAATGGGATGGCAGATACCTGTGGGATGGGTAATAGCTGTGGGATGTGGTAACAGCTGTGGGATAGATAAGCCTCCCAGTGCAAGCATACTCGGACTGTATGGTCCACCCTCCACGGTGCCATCCTTGGCACTTTATTATCAATAAACAATTTAATCATTCATCACACATTTCAACATAAAACACAACTCTTTATTAAATGCACTGTTCATTGTTAGGGTCACTCAACATACATGGCACAATCTCATCAGTGTGATGAGACAGCTCAAGGAAGGCATCCCATTAAGCATCTTACCATTCCTGTCTTGCCACTCCACTGCTCCAGCTGGGGAGTTGCTCCAGTGTTTCAGAGGGTTGCACTGCGTTCTTCTCACGTGAAGCTCTGTTGGGGGCCTGGACATACACAGTGTCTATCAGGTTTTTGCCCTTGCCTCCATTCACCAGTCTCCATGTCCCCAATGCCTTGTTGGCAGTCCATAAGCCTGTTCTGCAACGACTGGGTAGCAGGTGCGCATGAGACTTGTGCAGGATGCAGCCAAGCTTCCACGATGTCCTCCACGCGTCTCTGGGCGATGCTGCATGGCTGGTGAGAAGTACCTGGAACCTGTTGGCCAGACTGCCAAAGGCGTTCTCACCACCCGTCTTGCCCTGGACGCCTGTAGTTGAAAGATCCTCTCTTTCATGGGTGAGGTATCTGGAAAGTGTAGGGCTTCATGAGGTAGGTTCTGAGGGAGAAGGCGTCATCCCACATGATGAGTAGGGCAACATCTTGTGTGTCGTTGGACAGGGGTCTGGATCTGGGAAGCCATGATGAGGTTGCATTCCAGCCCTCCTTGAGGTCACTGGCGTTGTATACCTGGGCATCTGAAGCTGACCCATTGCCTGAAGCATATGTACATGAACTTGTAGTCAGCATCGACTATGGCAAAGAGGTGATATGCTGAAGAAACCCTTGTATTAGTTGCTAAAGTGGACCCGAATTGGCTGGGACTTTGCAGGCCACGTGCTCCCATCTATGGCTCCAACAGTGTGGGGGAAGTTCCACTTTCTGAGTGCCACTGTTCTGCAACTTTCCTCCAGCCTTCTTCAGTGGAGGGACACTGGAGGAGCTCCTCCAGCTATTCTTCGATGTGGCCTGCACCACTTCTCTGACCCACAGTGCTGATGTGTGGTTGTGGCACCCTCCAGGCATACTGATGTTCCTGGACGTGGTCCAGAGGCCAGGTGGGCAGACGTCAGTGCCACCTTTCAGTCCAGGTCCAGACTGGGATGGAAGTTGGTGTTTGCCTTGGTCAACCTGGGTCTTAGCCGCTCCAAAAATTTGTCAAACATGGCTGGTGGCATCCTCATGAAGTGCTGGAATGCACGAGGGTCTTCGTTCTCACCTCCACCATCAGCCTTGTCAGACAGTCACGTACTCGGCTCTTCTCGGCGATCCTTCTTCGAACGCCACACACTTCTTGGACACCTCCTTTTCCTTGAGTAGAACAGGTGAAAGAGCTTGTAGAGGGCTTTGCACTGTTGTAGAATGATGGCGGGCTACCAAAAGGAGTGTGTGCAAGCGATCCATGGTGAGAATGACTGTATGAATGTGGAAGAGCAAGAGCAAGAGCAAGAGCAAGGCTGAAGAGGTCTGCACAGCAGGGCCTGGGACTGAAAGTGAGATCCAGGTGATTTCCTCCCCCTTTTATAAAATATCGGTTTTTCCGTTAAGTGTCCGTTCTGCATCCTCTAGACATCCTCCAGACATCCTAAATATCCGAGATACGTCCCTATACGAACATTTTTTTCTTTTTAATGCTTTATATGCGAGCTGCATCCACTTACATCCTTTCTTTGTCCATGCTACTAACGCTGCACGGACATTCCGCATCGTTTATGTCCTCCCTCTTCCATTCACTGGTGGCGAATGTGAGTTGCTCGGATGTGCAGCGGATGCCAAGTGGATACAGCGACGTGTAACGGTTAGAACGGGATGTAGAACGGACGCTGCGGGAAAGTTCATCCGCTCAAAAAGTTTTGTGCAAGCTTCAAAACTTTTGTTGAAAGGGCAGTGATAAATCTCAGAGACGGATGTGCTTGGACGGATAGAACTGTTGTGAATGCACTGCAGCGTGCTGAAGGAGTGAGGCAGAACGGATGCATCGCGTTAACAACGGTGGCAAGCATTTTTCTCCATTTTACATCCTCTTTCCATCCGTTGGTGCAGTGTGACATGGGCTTAACTATGGGCTTGAAAGTCTTTCTTTTCTAACTGAACTAGTTTTGACAGCTGACAGGGGAGACTCCAAGTACGTCTTTCGTGAGATTTTCCTAATGAAGACTGAGGATTAAATCACAGTTCTCCAAGAAGTTCAAGCATAGCCCAGTTCCTCTTAAATAGCTTGTCTTGGACAGAAAGGAATCTGTATTGCAGACAAGCGTGAAACTCCTTGAAACAAGTGATTTCTCAGTGTAAGTGAGAAAATGCAGGTGACTCCTACATCCCTGGTGATTTACATGTATTGCTTCTTTTTCTCACTTTTCCTAGAAATGCTTAGATTCTTGGTAAGGTCTTAAAGCTGCAGTAGCTACAATTTATAACCTGAGATTCAACAAATTGCTCCATATTTATGGCATGAAAGGATTCATACCCTGAATCCTCACAATACAGGTAGTCCTCAACTTACAACACTTCATCTAGTTAGCACTCAAAGTTACAATGGTACTGAACAAAGAGACTTATGATAATTTTTCACACTTATTTATTTATTTTATTTAGTTTAGTTTGTCAAGCATGTATGAGAAAACAAGTATAAGTATGAACATAACATAAACATATAAGTATAAACATAAATGATTCCAAATAAACAAGAACAGTAGGACAGGGACAGTAGGCATACTGGTGCGCTTATGCACGCTCCCTTACAGACCTCTTAGGAATGAAGTGAGATCCACGGTAGACAGTTTAAGGTTAAAGTTTTGGGAATTTGGACCAGTTTACTTTGAGTTTGTATCTATTTTTTGCCTGTGTATTATTGTGGTTGAAGCTGAAGTAGTCATTGACAGGTAGGATGTTGTAGCAGACAATTTTGTGTCCTAAGCTTAGATCAGACCATAGGTGGCGTAGTTCTAGGTTATCCAGGTCCAAAATTTCACTGATTATCACAGCATCCCCATTATTACATGACCAAAATTCAGATGCCTGGCACCTGACTCATCTTTATGATGGTCCCGAGGTCACACAATCACTTTTTGCGACCTTTTGACAAGCAAAGTCAAGGGGGAAGCCAGATTCACTTAACAACCATGTTACAAACTGAACAACTATAGTGATTCACTTAACAACTGTGGCAAGAAATGTCATTAAATGGGGCAAAGCTTACTTAACAATTGTTTCACTAAGCCACATAAATTTTGGACTCAATTGTGGTCGCAAGTCGAGGACTAACTGAGATTTTTTGCAAATACCCCAAAATAAGACAATGACAGATAACTTCCAAACTGCAACTGAGAAAACTCCCGTAATGTCACCAGACTTGAATTCAATATGAGGGAGACAAGTTGATCTTCATTACCACTATTTTTTCTCAGCTGTATTCAGCAGTTGAACCAGTTCAATATGAAATACTTTCCCTTAAAATATGACAATGAAATCATGCCAGTTTTTTTTAATAGTCATGCCAGGATTCTTTTTTTCCCCTTAATAGGTGGCTTATGGCTTACCAGGAAAGACAGAGGGCTTTTCCTCTATAGATTTTATTCATCCTTAATTCTGAATAGGTTTGAAATGAATTAGTCCATCTATTTTGTTTAAAGTTCATATCACTTCATATAAATATCATCTACCAAATGGCACCCAAGCATTTCTTCATTTTGTTTGGTAGACAAATTGTATTGGGTAGACATGTATAGTCATAAACTTAGTGCAATAATATATTAAATATTTTCACTAGGAAGTTTATATTTGACATATTTATTGATGCTATAACATTCTATAACCAGGTATATTTGGGTTGAATTAGCTAAATAAAAGATCAAACTAAAGCTATTTATCTACAAGTGAAGTACATTTGCTGCTTTTCAGTATTAATAATTAAACATAATTTCCTTGTAAAGAAATGAGAAGTTGCAAACATATTTGCATTAGATTATACTTCTGAAGTCCTGGAAGCATAATTATGAATGGCACCCATGAAGAATTTTAATTGCTACCCAATATGCTTTTAATAACAAACATATCATTGCTGGCCTATTAAAAATTCTCCTCCAAAAAACCTGGGTGATAACACCTGTTATTTCAAGAAAGCAAATGTAAAGAAGCTTTTTTCCCCTTGGCAAGAGGTAAAAAAATAACAAAACCAGTTAGAAGCCTTCTTTTGGCTGTACAAGTCAAACAGTTGGGAGTTCTTGGGCTAGTTTTAATAGCTTCATCCATTTCCCCACTTTGATCACAGTAGAACAGAACTTCCATAGGTTATTTCTGTTGAAGACACGGGGAGTCCTTGAATTAAATAGGCTTTGTGAAAACAAACAGCATATAATCTTTCTAATAACTATGGTTGGTGAAGATCAGCCAACAAACTTAACAGGCCTAAGAAAAATATGTTTTTTTTAAAGCTATATATTTTTCTTAAGAAAGACTTGTAAAAAGAAACATTAGTAGAGTTAAGACAATACTTTTTTTGGAGAGAGGACAACCATTCTTTCTTATATATGGGTCAGGTTGCTAGATCCTGACACATATGCATTGTGATTGGGAAATAGATTTGTAGGTGCCTTGGCTACATTGTAATGCTGCTTTTATTGTGTAATTTTATTGCAATGTGAACTATCTGGAATCACAACCTTAAAATGGGCAGCTATACTGTATAATTTCTACATAGACTCTTATTTCTTTCCTGTACTTCAAATTTTTTAATTCCTCAGTACAGTTAATGGATTGCCTATAAGACTGGGGATCCTGTTAGCACAAAGAAAACCATGCTGAGCAAACAATTTCTTCCCACATAATCAAATGTTTATGGAAAGCTCAAAATGAGAACATAAATAGAAATGCATTCTCCTCCTCATGGTCCTAGCAAATGATACTGAAGGCCACCATTGCTGTCATACTCGAATTAATTTCTAGTCAGGATGATTAGCAGTTATGACTTTACCTAGTCCTCTTTTAAAGCCTTCCAAATAATCTCAGATTGGACAGCCAAAGAAATGCACATAGAACTTAGTTCAGAATGCTGTACAACTATGTTTCTCAAATAAGACAGCTGCTTGCTTAAGTCTGCCTTTGCATTTCTTGATGAATTAAAAAGAATGGGAACGTTACTAAACCACATGACTTCTTATTCTCTTTTACTGAATTTTTCTCTATTGCTTACACTAAAATATTTGGACAAGTAATGGAAAGTGGATAGAAATTGATATTTAATAAGGGTATTTTTATTTATTTTTAATTATTTATGACCAGAACAGAATAATGCATCCAGTTCTTCTCATCACAATATAAAAAAAATATAGGCAACTAGGGGCTGGAAGTTAAAGCCCATGTCCCACTGCACCAACGGATGCAAAGAGGATGTAAAACGGACAAAAAAGCTTGCCATCCATTGAAAACGCGATGCATCTGTTCTGGTACTCATTGCATATGTGTTTCATACGCTCTAATCCTGTCCCAAACATCCGTCTAACTGCTTTATTTCATCCGCTCAAAAAAGGTTTTTGAGCTGCACAAAAACATTTTGAAGCGGATGAACTTTCCAGCCACGTACGATGTACATCACAGGACACATACGGGAACAAACGTCTGACGTCCGTTGTCAATCCCGTTACATAGACGTGCGATGTATCCTCTCGCTCCCTCTGGACAATCCCTTCAACTCAACGATACCGCTGCAGCTGAAAGCAGAAAGAAGGAGGAAAGCGGAAAGGTACACGGACATCCACACAGCGTTAGTAGCACGACCATAGAAAAGGATGTAAGTGGATGCATCTCATATAGAAAGCATTAAACGGACAAAACGTTTGTATATGGGACATATCTCTCAAATATTTAGCATGTCTGGAGTATGCCTAGAGTATGTGGAAGGAACACCCTAGTGGAAAACCGATATTCCTAATAAAAAGGGGAGGAAATCACCTGGATCTCAAGTATGATCCAGCAGCGTGGTGTACAGACTCTTCACCCTTGTTCTTGCTCTTCCCACTCATCCATTGATTCACCACCATGGATCTCCACATTCCTTTTATGGTAGCTGCCATCATTCCAACACCAGAGAACGCAAGCCCTCTTT
>BHFT01054970.1:0-14814 GCA_004320025.1 Laticauda laticaudata | reverse complement strand
TTTTCTCTCCAATTGATTTATTTAGAAACAGATCTGGCATGTCAAAGGCAATTTCCCAAAGTGAAATTATTTTTGCGCATTACACAGAATCCACCTTCTCTCCCCTCTTCTTTCCTCCCACTTCTACACTTCATAAATCATGAGAACCAATTAACTGCAACTGGAATTTCTTAATATGACATGCAGAATAACCTTGAACTTTTCAACTCCTCCACCCCACCTTCCATGAAATGTGACAGCTGAATTTTAAAGCTGACACCAGTAATGAAAAAAAAAAAGGGAACATATAGTTGAAAAAATAGTCAAAATGAGCAGATTAAAATATTGTGGGATTTCCAAATACAAACTGATAAATGCCTTGGCACATAACAAGCCAGATTTCTCTGTGACTGAAAAGACCACAGTACCAATGATAGTACAAGAGAAGACAAAGAACTGGAGAAAATCATAAATATTCAGATATGAAAGTTGAAATTTAAGAATTGTGACATGAATCAGTTGTGGTAGTTCAAGTGGTTATCAGCACACTGTACACCAAAACAAAAAACCTTGGGCGGCAGTTCGAAAATCTGCACATTGACAAAATTTCCATCTGTCAATTATAAAAGGCAACACTATGTAGTTCTCCATGCAAGATGCATGCTGTTTGATGCATGCTGATGGTGTTCAGATGGTGCTCCAGATTTTTGATATTTCACCCATGACATCTATTACTATTGTTGCTACCTTTGCTGTCTTTTGCCAGAGTTGTTCCACTTCTTTTTACAGGTCATTGTATTTTCTTATTTTCTTCAGCACTTTCTTTTCTATTCTCCTGTCTCCAATACCCATTATCAAGAATGATTTGTCATGTTAGTTGTTAAGACAGTTGTTAAGTCGGAAGGGTTATGTGGTGGGTCTGTTTTAATTCTAAAATCACAGAACACTTTAGCTTCTCCAGTTTGTATCACTTTGTCTAGTACCATACTTTTTGCATACAGTTCTTGCTAGAAGGCAAAAGGTATTGTAGCTATTCCAATACAACATTTTTGCTATTTTGTCATGTCATTTTCGTTGTCAGTCTGTGCAATCTTCTTTCAGTGGGCTAAATAGTGGTCCATAGATTCTTTGCAGAGACAGCATTTGCTTCTCGATTTTGGCTTTATATGTTGTGAGCTGGATAAAAATGCAAAATACAGTCGAAACATCTGGCTGACTGAGCAATCAACCATCATCAATCAACACACAATAATTTGTACTTGAAATTTATTATGTAGTTCAGACTTCCTTTGACCACAGTAATAATCATTTAAGCAGCCTATTAAAGTAGTGGCTGCTTTAAGGAGACAGTTCTTGTACAAGCTTGCATGGAAACCTTGAAAGAATAGAAGCTGTTTCAAATGTAAAAAAGTATTTTGGAGTCACACAAGGACATCTTAATTTCATGTTAGCCTATTATTTCATTCTTAAAAACAAATTCCAAAGTAGGGAATAATAAACAAATGAATTAAAAATAACTAGCAGTTCAATAAAATTTTCTGAAAAGAACAGTCTTGAAAACTCTACTAAAATAATTTGGAAGGAATACAAATACCAATAAACTGATACCACAAATGTATGAATGAGACTTGGTACCAATGGTATCTAACTGTGGACACTTCCATAATCTGGCAGCAGTTTCCTAAATGTCATCTTGATACCACAATACTTTGTTGTAGAGGATGTGCTCTGGAAGATAATAGCTGACTATCTCTCATGTCAAGAAGTACTTTTTTTTTAATCAGTCCCAAATTTCCCACTATTGAACTTGACATAAATAACCTGAAATTTTGATATAACAAGACAAAAAGAACATGTTCCCATATGCATTTTCCAGACTGTTTATATTTCTGTTGTGTTACCAGGTGCTTCTTTTTTCATACTGGAAAAAAAACCACCTACAAATGATATATTTTTTATTTTAAGAGAGTTGCTGAAAACCCTTAATAATTTTTCTCACTCCCTTTGCAATTTTTAAAAAGCCTCCTTTGGTGATATGATAATCAGAAAAACACTATTCCAAATTTTCTTTTCTGTTTCCTTCCTGATTATCATCAGCATGTAATTTACTTTGTTTCAGGGTAAAAACACATTGAGTATCAATTTTACTTTACAATTACATGGGGAGCTGACACTGTTTGTTTTTTCTTGAGGAGAAATGTACATGGTCTCTATCCATATTAGGTTGCTCTTTGGGTTGCCATAGTCATCCTGCTAATAGGCCTCGCCCTGTTCTCTGCCACTGAATGTGAATTAAAAGAAGAAAGAGCTTTACTGCTGTGTAAGAGGGCTTTTAAAAAGTTTGGTATCACTTCTAGACTATGTGTACAAGCTAAAACTTTTGAGGTAAAACATAGAGTTATATCTGAGGTATAAATATCAAAGAAGTTACACATTTTAAGAATTACAGGAGATATAATATATAGATATTTTAAGAGTTTATGCTCCCACTCTAATGATATTTTGGAGGGCATTGGAAATCTGTTTATTTATTTTCCCAGGCCTTGGGGTAGGATGAGATTTGATTTTGTCCAAAGGATTCTTTTTTTCCTCTTTTCCTTGCATGCGCCTCTCTTTACTGTTTCATTTTATTGTTTTAGATTTTATATGGTAAAGCACACACAGTCATTAGGAACTGGGCATTTTAAAACCATAAATAAATAGATAGATAGATAGATAGATAGATAGATAGATAGATAGATAGATAGATAGATAGATAGATAAAGTGAAGATAACGAGCATTCACCTTCCCTGCCTCTTATATTCACAAGATTTATGGATTAATGAGAACAGCAATTTCTCAACAGTGACACTTGCTAATATTCCACAAGCTGTTTAATCTAGAGATATATAACTTCTGTTAAACAACTTGCCTTTGATTGGCATGCTACATAATAGGCAAAGGTGGGATCTCCATTTTTGGGGGGAGGGGAGGATTGAAATACATATAATTATATGAATACAATTATAATATAATTATTCTTCATCTACCATTAAATGGCAACTTTTGCAGCAATGGCGAGAGCTCAGATTTTTGATGAATGCGAACAGATTATATACTTCTGATTTAGCCTTCTGGATCTTTAGCTTCTTTCATACACCAGAAAGAATAAGGATGGATTTGTTTTTTTCCTTTGAAAACTGTACTAGCAGATTTGGATAAAAAGCAGTGATGTGCAGTATATTAGAAAGTTTTCCATGATTGTATGAGCTAGCAGGAAATGAATTCTAATTGTAGTATGCTAGAACACTCATATTTATTGTAACTAATGAATATGTCTCTACCTTAACAGTTACATAAATTCCTTTCTGTATTACGCACTGTTCTGTCCAGAAAAACGCGAGGTAGACCGGGTTCCAACAACAAAGTCTTTATTAGTTAACAACAGTTGAGAAACGGAACATTNCAATGACAGGTATTTAGTTTTGCCGCCTTTGAGCAGCTTCGTGGATTGGTTCCTATTGAACCAATCCCCATTCAGGTTTTTTAGCCAATCAGAATCCTGTATTAGGAGTCTACTATTCTTTATACAGAACACGCACAGTATGGAAACCTGGGTTAAATGCATTTTTTTTTTCCTGAATCTCTGCATCTGTCAAGCTTTCCACAAGGGTATTTTTAACTGATCTTTCTAAACACTTGATTGGAAGTTTTTGTCTTAATATACCCTCTGATTTAGGAACCTTTTAAATACTTCTGCAATGCTTCGCCAGCTAACCTGTCTTAACTTGGAATTTGTGACTCAAATCCTTAGTCAAATTATTGGACTCTTTATTTTAATTTCATCCTGTGAACATGTAGAGTTATGACTATGATATAGTCTTGGCTGAATTGATAAGTACCTTGGGTATAGTAACTCAGCAATGTTTGAACAGGAAACTTGACATGGACAAATGACCCCTCCAGGCTTTGCTTGGTTTCCTGACTATTTCTTTTGAACTTTTCCTCAATCTTCTTCTTCTCTGCTGTTTAACCTACATTCTCAGACTATCTTGTTTAAATTAATCTACTGCCTTTTCTGCTACAAAACCTGATATATAAAGCATAAAGTAAAACTTCACAACTTGTGAAGTGCTCTCTATTTAATATGACACTCATATATCAGTTATCCAAACTTGCCTTTTTCCTACAACTTCCAGAAAGAGCCTTACTTCATATGCATTGTATCATGGACCTCAAGATCTTGATAGCCTATTATCCCAAAGACACATGGGGCTATCAAGACTTTTAGTAGGAAAAAGATGTAAACATCTGGACTTCAAACTTGGTAACTTTGCCTCCACTGAAAAGAATTGGAGTCTGATATCAGATATCTCAGGAATGGAACTAAATGTTCCAGTTCCCTCTTTTCTTCCCTTAATTCCATTCTCCATTTTGTAAGTATTATTTTTCTCAGTTTAGTTAATCTGTGTTTCTCTTCCAAATTGTGTGTTTGAATTGCAGTTTATACCTTTATGGATTATTTTCAATGAACAACAACAACAACAGAAAACAACAACAACAGAAAACCACCTCTGTCTTTTGCTTTACATTCTAAACATTTCAAGCCATTTCTATAACATCAAAGTCATCTAATCATCAAAACCTAAAACTAAATTTCAAGCGAAAATCTAGAGAGTTTCCAAATAGAAACAAAGCTAGATAGATTGTTCTCTTTAATTAAAACAATCTGTTTTGCCACCTCCGCCAATTCTATCACTTTGCATTATCCCTCTTTCTTATTTGATTAATTGTAACTAATGGCACCTATCAATACCAGATCTATCCTTGTTTGTAGAAATAGTCTAGCAGTCTAATGTTAGACATGTTTTGCTAATTTCTAAGTTGTGAGAACAATAAAGCCTACAGTGTTTACTATAATGGAATATTTGAATACTCCAAAATATTCTTTTGGAGGTAATTTTCCCACTTTCATCTACTAAAGAAATGTAAAATTATATCTGTTCATATGAATGCAGATTTTATTTAAATTGTAAATCAGAATTATATCCTGAAACAGAAGTGTTATTGAAAACAAAATAGTATATCAAGAGTAAGGTTGTCAGGGTTTTGCATGGAACATAATTTCTCCCTAGGAAAACATTTTAATTTTGTTACATTGATCAAATTAGAGAGAACATTGAAAAAAATTGATGATGGAATTAAAACATTGATCATGGTAAATGTATTTCACTCTGTACTGCTTCATACAGCCTTTAAATTTTGCTAACATGAGACTTGATCAAATTCACTGTGAATTTAGAAGGTGAAGCATGATCAATTTCTCAGCTAAAATTCCATGGATTATCAATTTTGAGATTGTTAAAGAGATAATAGAAGAGTGCTTCATTGACCAGAACACAATTAGGGATTCTAAAGTTTTGATTTTGTTCATGAATATGGTAAAAATCTATCTGACATATCTCAAATGTCTGCAGAGCCATGTTTCTCCAATGTAAAATATTATACCAGTTTCAATCCCTCCATGTATTTTGGCTACAGATTGAAGAATTCCAGCCAGTAGGGGATTCTGACTGGGAAATAGGGTTTTCTCCCAAATAGGGGCCTAAGAATTATATCCTAAGTACATATGAGGACAATAAAATTTATTTATTTACACACAGACACAGACACAGAAACACAGACACACAGACACACACAGACACAGACACAGACACACAGACACACAGACACCACAGACACACAAACTATACACAGACACAGACACACAGACACAAGAACAAACACACACACACACACACAACCACAACATATAATTTTACATGACTGTGCTGTTCAGCTTCTGCTAAAACGTTTGCTACAAACTTTTAACAGCACGACAATGACGTGCGGATTAAACCCGAGG
Organism: Laticauda laticaudata; assembly: GCA_004320025.1. NCBI lineage: Eukaryota > Metazoa > Chordata > Lepidosauria > Squamata > Elapidae > Laticauda > Laticauda laticaudata. Next base: position 8,950 of record BHFT01054970.1, on the reverse strand, counting down.
AAAGCCTGAACAGCAACACACACACACACACACACACACACCAACACACACACAACACACACCACACACACACACACACCACATAATATATTATATATATATATATATATATATATATATATATTTATATATATATTATATATATATATATATATATAATATGTGCTGTTTAGCTTCCTTCGGGTATTATCCCACGTCATTGTAATTCTGTAAAAAGTTTTTTAGCCCTCATTGTAGTTCTGGTTAAAGTTGTAGCAACGTTTCAGCAGAATTCTCATACCTGCCAATCATCAAGGCTTCTGTTGATGCGAAGCCTGATGATGCAGATGAGATTTCTGCTGAAACGTGCTACAACTTTAAAAACAGAACTACAATGAAGCTTAAAAAACTTTAAACAGAACTACAATGACGTTGGGATAATACCCGAAGGAGCTAAACAGCACAAATGTAAGCGTACCGTGCGAGAGCTTAAAAAAAAACAAATATATATATATATATATAATATATATAGTTATATATATAATTATATATTATATATATTATATATATATATCATATGTGCTGTTTTAGCTTCCTTCGCGCGTATTTATCCCCACGTATTGTAGTTCTGTTATAAAGCTTGTAGCTTCATTGGTAGTTCTGTTAAAGTTGTAGCAACGTTTCAGGCAGAATCTCATCTGCCATCCTTCAGGGCCTTCATGATGGAAGTGTTCTCACAGTTTCCTGTTTCAAAATTTGAGGCTAGGTCCATTTCTAATTGCGGCCTGGGTCTGTGTTTTCATTTGGACTTGGAGTTTTGAATTGATTGGTTTACGTAGTTTTCTGCGTTCTTCTGGTCTGTTTTTGTAGGCTTTGATTGGCGGCAACCCTCTTGTTTCTTGTGTTGGCTCAGGCTATTCATTTGCAGACCTTAGGCTCCGTGTGAAAGGAACGGCTTGCTCTTCATTAGCAAAGCTGGTTTTCACCTGGGTCCTGGTGGGGGGTGTTTAGGTTGGAGCTATCAAGGAGGTCTGCTTTGTGCCCAGGTGTTTGTCCTGGCCTTGTGGTTGGAAGATCTTTCTATTTGAGAGTGCAGGCTTCCAAATGATTGACAGTCTTGGGGAATCAATCTCTTCTATCAATGCTTTTAGTCTTTTTTCAATCTCTATGGTTCTCTGATATTCTGTGGTCTGGGTTTTCTATAGTGGGCTAGGGTTTTAGATGCCATTGAAGTGATAGTTTGTGACCTGTGGTTTTCATGTGTTGGACTAGTGAGGAGGTGTGTTGAAACACAAAAAAGCAGGTTTAAAAAAGCGGAAACCACACCTCCTCACTAGTCCAAACACATTGAAAAACCTGGGCCCCGAGAGGACAACAGGGGAACGGTGCTTATGGTGGAAGGGAAGCTCTCAGACAGCAATGGCTCCAGTCTGTGGATGTGATAGGCCCCTTTCCTCCAGGACCATTGGGTGTCAGCCCCAATACCGATGGGAACAGATGTTCTGAGGCCGGCTTGTCTGTGGGGTGGAGGAAGAGCAGTGTAGTGGGGATGTTCTGGTCTGCAGCTGAGCGAGGTGAGCATTGGGTGGCAATCTTGTGGTGTCAGTCGGGCATCTGTGGCCAATGGGTGGCATCTTGCTGAGTGGGTGGCATCAGTGGGCATCGGTGGCACGGTGGCGTTCGATTGTTACCTGTTGCCTGGACTGGGAAGGGCTGCCTGTGCTGCTTAGAGCTCCTGGAAAGCTGTAGCCTTGGTAGCGTGAGGGGCTGTTGGAAATCTTGGAAGGCCGAGTGACATCACCTGGGGTGGAGGAAGCAGACCTGGACTGGAGTGGGCAGCAGGTTCAGCTGGGTCTGGAGCGCGTTGTTGAAGGAAGACGGTTGATAACTGTTTTTCTCCTTTATTCACCTGCGTACTGTTTGATTCCGACATTTCATGCAGGTCTGGCTTTGACTTAGGTGAGGAAGGGCTTTGCGGGTTGGAGGATGCGGACGTCGATGATGTACCAGCTGAGAGGGCAGTTCTATGCCTGCTTCTTGATGGTGTCATGATCTCCAGCAGGACCCAGTGTGGCTCTTGCCTCCGGTCTGCCTCTCTGCCTGCTTTCTGTGGAGGTGGAAGCTTGGGGGGGTGGATTGTGCGGTTGTTCTCTGGTGGACAGTGCCTTATCCTTGCTCCCACTGCATCAAAGGGGGTCCTCCACACTTCCGCCACGGGATGTGCAGCTGTCGGGGGGGGGGGGGTCTCCATCGTGGAACGGCTTCCACAGCATAACTTGTCTGGAACACAGGAGCTGACTCTTGGACAGAAGCAGGACTGGCTCTCTGAGGGGCTGCCTGATAGAGAGGTGTGTGAAGAAGGGGCTGCTCCTCTGGTGGCGGATCTCACCCTCCAAGAAGCTATAGCACTTGGCCATCAACGTAGGTCTCTTGGGTCCGTCAGCTTGACAGTGGCCCTGGCCAGTATTTCTTGAGTGCAGCTTCCTGTTTACAGGTGGTTGCATGTGCTTCCAACCAGCCGTAGGAAGCACCTCCGACAGTGTAGCCCAGGCCTCTCCGCCTTTCTCTTCTCAAGCTACTCTCAACGCCCAATACCCAACCACCAAACCCAGCACAGATGAAATTCCATGGACTGAAAACACTAATTACCAGAACCCAAACGCCTGGAACAGACAGACACATATAAAGACGGGAACTATGCACCCTGACTGAAGCTATTGACAGCCAATGGCCTTCACAAAAAAAAACCAAAAATCACCAAACCTGATTCCACAAAAAACACACCAAAGAAAACATAACAGAAAGACCTAGAAGACCAAAAACAGACCTTAAATGGAACAGCTGTCTTGCCCTACATAAGAGGTACTACAGCATAGAATCAAGTAAAGATACTACACATGCATCACATCAAAAGACTGCCTCAAAACAGACAAAAAAATAGCAGCCAGTCCTGAAGGAACCCAAAGAACCAAAATATGACCTGGAAAAAGGCATATACGAAAATTCCGCTGTACCATTTCATGCCCGGCCACATACATTGGCGAACAGACCATAGAAAGAATAAGTACCCGCCTAATATGAACACAAAAATGCAGTAAAAACTGGAACACACCTCCTTCAACTTAGTCCAACACATGAAAAACCCACAAAGCGTCAACAACACCAACTTCAATGGCACTATAAACCCTAGCCACTAATAGAAACCAAACCACAGAATCATCAGAGAAGCCATAGAGATTTGAAAAAAGACCATGAAAGCATGAATAGAGAGATGATTCCACCAGACTGTCAATCATTTGGCAAGCCTGCACTTCTCAAATAAGAAAGATCTCCCACCCCAACAAGCCAGGCAAACACCTGCGGCACCAAAACCAGACCTCCCTCTGATAGCTCCAACTCAACACCCCCCCCCACCAGGCACCCAAGGTGAAAACCAGCTTGCTAATGAAGAGCAACTTGCTAATTGAAGAGCAGCCGTCCTTTCACACGGAAGCCAAGCTGCACTGAAAGCCTCCAACACTAAGAACAGATAGTGCCAGCAGATCAAAGCCAACAAAACAGACAGTAACGAAACCAAACACCAATCAAATCAAAACTCCAAGTCCAATTGAACACAGACCCAGGCTCATACCAATCCAGAATGCGACCAGCCTCAAATTTTTGAAACCAGGAACTGCGAGACACACTTTCCATAAGAAGCCTGAGGATGCGCAGATGAAGATTCTGCTGAAACAGTTGCTTACAAACTTTAACAGAACTAAAATTACGCTGGGATAATACCTGAAGGAAGCTAAACAGCCACACATGTAAGTTACCCGCGTAAAGCTTTGAAAAAAAACAAATATCTGCTACCTCTACGCGGCGAGGAAATTAAAACAGCCAGATCAAAAGGCTATGAGAAGCTGAAAATTAAAAGAGCAGACTTACTATTGTGACCGTAAAATTCCTATGCAGCTGCAGGAGACAAACAATGTAACACCACCTGCTTCAAAATTAAACATTTTCATAAGCACACAGCAGCTACAAACGTAATCCTGGTAAAAGAAACAGAATTGGCTTTACTCAGAAATTGAAGTTATCACAGTAAAAGATTCCAATTAGATTCACGTTAAAACAAAAGGATTGGCTAGCACATAACACCTGGAATTGAGCAGCAAAAATCACCCTCTACTTTGGGATAAGATAAAAACCAAATTTACAACTTGGAGAGCTGAACTGAAAGCACTTACAAAAATGAACAAACTTTTCAAAAAAACTAAAAAAATTTAGAAAATGACAAGAAAATTCCCAATAACCCACCAACAACAACCTGAAACAATTAGTTTACAACTGTTCCCAAAAACAAAGAACTCAACAAAAACAGAAACAGAATTTCAATTATTGCCATATAGCACCCAAAAAATCCAAACAGAAGTCCACATCATATATGCAAGTAGAATCCAGCCAACCAAATTATACAGATTTGAAGCTGACAGGAATAAAACACCAGGTTACTCACATCTTATGCACAACAAAACCACCAAAAATAATTGTACAAAAAGATTGGAATTCAGAGCGTTACAAACCTTGAAAAATGAAAACAGCATATAATAATCCAGCAGACAAAGGAAATGCCACAGTAGTAATGGACAGAAAAAGACTATGCAACAAAATTGACAGACCTACTCCAAGACTCCCATACAAACCTATAAACACAGACCCCAACCACATATCTAGAAAAATTAACAAGAAGAAAATTGTAAACCAGCCACATAAGCAAAGAAATCCAACAGACGATGCATCCCAAGAGAAAAAATCTTCTAGATGCCCCAAAAATTATACGGCCCTCCCAAAAATACAATAAAAAAAAAGGGCATTACCTCTCAGACCGCATAGTCAGGCTCCATAGGAGCACCATTAACAAACCTAGCTAAAATACTTAGCAAAACAAACTACAGCCCCATGCTGAAAACCGCCAGTTCTATGTTACCCAAAAAAAAAAAAACCTTTTCATACCCAAACTTTTCCGAGAAAATGATCAAAGATCTACCACATAGAACAAGAAATCTGCTTGTAAGTTTCGACGTGGTTTCAACTATTCAGTCAAGTCCCAATTAAAAGAAACTCTTAAAATTCAATCAAAATAAAATATCGCAAACCAAAACTAAAGAACCTATTGGAAACTAATCAGAAACACTGCCTAACCAAAAATATATTTATATACAAGGACAAAGATACAAGCAAATGATAGGAAGCCACTATGGGTATCACCACTGTCACCCGTCAATTGGCAAACCTGTTCAATGGAAGAATTCGATATTCCAAGAGCCCTGGCTAATCCCACCCACAAAACCCAAACTATGGCTAAGATACATCGATGACACATTTGTGATTTGGCCCCATGGAAAAGAAAACCTAAACAATTCTAACACAACCTAAAACAGCACACACCCCAAAATTCAAGTTCACCATGAAACGGAAATAAACAAACAAACTAGCCATTCCCTAGATGTACTAATTCTACACTAAGAACAGATGGCACACGTGGGGACACACCGTATTACCAGAAGAAAACACATCACCAAAAACTCGCTACCTCAACACCCAATCCCAACCACACCCAGCACAGATAAAATTCCGTGGGCCAAAACACTAATTGCCAGAAACCCAAACGCCTGCGCAACAAAGACAACAGTTAAAGACTTGAAATTATGCACCCTGACGTAAGTACTGACAGCCAAACGGCTTCCACAAAGCAAAAAATCATCGGCTTGAATCCACACAAAAAACACACTTGAAGAACATAATGGAGACCCTAGAAGATGAAACAGACCTAATGGAAACAGCTTTTCCCTGCCCTACATAAGACGGTACTTACAGGACAAAATCAGTAAGGATACTACACAGACATCACAATCAAGATATGCCTTCAAAACAGACAGAAAGAATAGTAGCCATCCTTTAGAAACCCCAAGACAATAATTTGACCTGGAAAACCAAAGAGCATATATTGAAGTTCCTTGTGGATCATGCCCGGGCCGCATACTTGGACAGACCAATAGAAGAATAAGTACCTGCTGGTGAACACAAAAAATGCAAGTAAAAAGCTGGAAAACCACTTCCTCACTCGTTTCGAACACATGAAAAGGCCACGGGGCAAAGCATCAACTTCTATTGCACCAAAAACCCTAGCCCACTGTTAGAAAACCCCAGCCACAGAAATTATCAGGGAAGAAGCCATAGAGAATTTTTGAAAAAAGACTGAAAAGCATTTGGAATTTAAGATACGATACCATCCAGAACTTTCAATTATTTGTAAGGCTGCACTCACAAAACAAAAAAATCTTTCCAACACCACAAGCCAGGCAAAACACCTGGGGCACAAACAGATCCCTCCTGATTACCTCCAAGGTCAAACACACCCCAAACCAGGGCACCCAATGAAAAACCTAGGCTTCCTAACAATATGCATAAGCCATCCATTTGCTCGGAGCCAAGCTGCATTTTGAAAACCTCCTGTACAGTTAACACAATGTTGCAACCAATCAAGACAAAAAAAAATAAGCCCACAAAACAGACAGAATATTAGAAACACCAATTCAAGCAAACAACAGCAAACTCCAAGACCAATAAATATAGGGGACCAAGAACCCCAACCAATCAGGATGAAAAAAAAAAAAACCCATTCTGGCACAGCAGTAGGCTAGCTCCAAATTTAAAACTGAAACAACTGTAAAAGTCTGACTCACAGACGAACACAATACAGAAGCCTGATGATAGCAGATGATTCTGCTGAAATGTTTCTACAACTTTAAAAGCACAACTATGATGACGTGGGAAAATACCCGAACAAAGCTGAATACCATACATGTTAGTACCCGCGAAAACCCTAAAGACATTGCATGGAAACTTTTTAAAAAAAATTAAACTGGAATGAATGAACATGAGCATGAACTGAATTTTAACAAGTCATGAAATCTGTACTCTAAGCTTCCTCGAATTAATTTACATCATATAAATGTCCTGCTTAGCTTATGTGTTAATCAAATTTATACTTTTTAAGTGTATCTCTTCCCATAAGGGAAAATGTTGATGGGTCTTTTAAAGTTGGCAATTGGCAGTCAGGTCTTAAAAATGTAGAATATTAAGCAAAGGGTGTACCTAAGTCTAGACAGGTCACATTTTTGAATACAATTACAATAATAAAAACCTAAACACTGGTTATAATTCTTTGCCCTAATTTGAGGCTCAATTTATTTCATCCTTTGATAATTTCACAAATTCCTTCTACCTTCAGAACAGCTTTACATCTCTATTTTCCTCTTGGCATGGCCCAACCAGCAGTCTAAAGCAACTTAGAAAAAGATTCCATCAGCATATGACAAGCAGAAGCAGAGTTTTCTAAACAAGTAAGAACATTTTATCTTTCTAATTGCCCAGGATTCCATTTTTATCTGTCATTCCTCATAGCTGATTAACAACTAGCCATCAAATAAATGCTGGAAACCCATGGAGTAAAAGAACAACAACAACAAAAACCTCAGCTAGAAATGCAGTTGCTTTAAAATTTATACTTGACAAGAAAGTGATCTGTTGAAGCTGCCATCAGAGCATTTCTTTGGGCTCTGAAGATTTCTGGTTTGTGCTGTTCCTGGAAACTGATCACAGAATGTGTTTGACTATAACAAAATTCATGCCTGCAGGGTGAACTAGTTTATTTATCCTTAATTCCATAGTAAACTATGAAGCTTTCACTAAACTATTTCCACCTTTTTCTTTCGACCTCTCCTTACCATTTCTTTGGATTGTACCTGTTCTCAGTTCATATGCCTTTAGCTCTCTTTTCTTAAAAAGCCTCTTCTGTCTGCTTCTTCAATACTTCTTCACTTTTGCTTGGCTGAGTAAACTATTTCCCAGATTTATATTTTTCTTTTAATGAAACTTAGATTGGCATTTTTAATGGTCTTCTCTATTGTATCACCTAAAATCAGCTAATTATTTTTGGCCAAAGATTTCTACAGAGCAGAGTAGCTCATGTACAAGTATCAAACACTGTAGATACCAATTTCTTACGAATTTTTCTGTTTTTGTTCTAGGATTCATCTTTGGACAAATATTATTCCAATCTTTTTAGTGATTTGAAGAATCAAATACTTAATTAGGAAATATGAGCTTGGCTTCAGGTCCTGCATTCACTGACATTGAGAGTACCCGATACAGTGATGGTGAAAAAATACTTGTTTCTAATCTCTCAATATTTAATTATTTTATAATTAAGTTTGTCTGATTAACTTGATCAGGGGTCAGAGTTCTCATGCTGATGCTGTTTTGGGTGCTTTGTACAATGATTAATGTAGGTATCAATGTACTTACTTTCAATCACATACTTTTAATGAATGGGCTAGTTATACTGATACATATTCGGTTGTGTCCTAGAGGCTTATAATGACATAATTATTTTCCATAATGTAAGTTATAATATAATGTATACAGGCTAGAAAGATATTAGAACTGGCCAAGGGTCAAGGCAATGTTAATCCTGATGCCTATACTTTGACTCAGCTCACAATAGGATTAATTCTAATGAGCTATTTCAAAATAAGCTAGGTTATTCTTCCACTAGCTATTGCTTTGAACACTCAAAAATATTAGCCCTTTTGGTTATATGGGAGATAGATTCGTTCTCTGTCAATATTTTAAAAAATCATGTTGATATTAATGTTGCTTTAGCTTTTGTAATTGTAACTTTCTCTGACTGAAAATATAAGATAAAATTTATACAGTTGCCAAGAGATTTTGAAATACTTACAACATTATTACTATCCCTTCTAGGCAATTATGGGCAAGTTGAAGCAACAATTTAAGGGCCTGTCACATTGGCCGATGGATGCAAAACGTTTGTAAAAAGGATACAACAGATGAGAAAATGTTCCATCCGTTGTTATCCGCTCTCAAAAGTGCCCCGAATTTGCATAACCAGAGCGGACAACAA
>BHFT01054969.1:0-12874 GCA_004320025.1 Laticauda laticaudata | reverse complement strand
AATGACGTGGGAAAATACCCGAACAAAGCTGAACAGCATACATGTAAGTACCCGTGAAAACTTAAGAAAACATATATGTATAGGTATATGTATATGTATGTATGGTGTGTGCATGTGTCTATTTGTTTACCTCTCTACATATCAGTACAGTATATGTATTGTATATACTCTTTGTGTGTGTGTGTGTGTGTGTTTGTGTGTATCCAACTTTTGTATTTTTTACAATTTTGTATTTTTGTATTTTATACAAAAATAGCAGCTTTAAAAGCTCTTGTTTAAGCTCAGGAGAGTCTTTGTTGCAATATCTAACTGAAAAGGTAATGAACTGTAAAATAAGTCAAAATGATTGGGGATTAAAAATCTCTGGTGTGTAGTGACAGTACAGTCATATTCTGCAGTAAAGATTTCTTGTATTAAGGGTAATAAATAAAACCTTATTTTGTCACCATGATTAGTTTTCACCTCTATAATGATAGAGTTGACCTTTCTTTTCTTTATATGTTGAGAGCCTGTGTCCAAGTACAATAGATGGAATGCCAGCAAAAACGTAGAAGCTTGTATATTTAGCAAGGATTAGCATCTGTGTTTACAAAATCACAGTGCAACACAGTTTGAAGGAAAAAACCTCCATTAAATACATTAAGTATAAATGAAAATATCCTCGTCACGAATCCTATGAAAGTACAATAAAACAAGAAATTAAAGATGATACTCTAAACTATTCATAAAATATAAATTTGAGATACAATAAATAAAAGAGTTAGTCTTAGAAAACCAATTAAAAGAATATCACATTTTAGCACAACATGTTAATCCCACTGTCATCCAAAATAAATTGGGCTAGGGTAATGCCATCCTGAATTGTTACACATAAAGGTAGGCCATACCTGTCGATGGAGATTCTTAGTCATTCAGATAATGGTTGTTGTGTTGCCAGAAAATCCAGTTGCCTCTTGTATAGCCTGCCAAAGGTGCTTTTTCATAATAAACAAATTATAAAAATAAATCTTGGGTCAGAATACAGCCAACTCCATGTCCAAGAATACCTTACTTATTGATTACCCTGTTTAGTTACTGAGTGAAGTTATTACATGGCAAAAAAGTAATTGAACTGATTCTTGCAGCATCCTTGTGGCCACATGATCAACATTCAGGAACTTCACAACTGGACTGGCAGTCCAGTCTCTTCTTGAAAGTCTCAAGTGAGGGCGCTCCCACAACTTCCGAGGGCAAGACGTTCCATTGGTTGATTGTTCTCACTGTCAGAAAGTTTCTCGTTATTTCCAGGTTAAATCTCTCCTTGTTCAGTTTCATCCATTTTCGTTGTCTCGGCCTGACAGGAGCTTTAGAAAATAGCTTGACCCCTTCCTCCCTGTGGCAGCTCCTCAAATATTGGAAACTGCTATCATGTCTCCCCTGGACTCTTTCTCTTTATAGACCAAACCCAGTTCCTGCAAACCATTCGTTGTATGTTTTAGCTTCCAGTCTCTGAATCATCCTGGTTTCTCTTTTCTGTATTTTTCTCTAAGAGTCTCAACATCTTTTTTATATCGTGGTGACCAAAGAACTGGATGCAGTACTCTAGTGTGGTTCTTACTAAGGCTTTATACAGTGGTATTTAGTACCTCACTTGATCTTGATTGTATCTTCCTACTGTTTATACATTTAGGATTGCATTAGCTTTTTTTGGCTGCTGCTGCACACTGCTGGCTCATATTTAGACTGATTGTCCATTAAGACTCCAAGAGTCCCTCTCGCAGTTATTGCTGTTGAGCCTGCGTTTCACTCAGTCCTGCATGTGTACTTTTGGTTTTTCTTACCTAAGTGTAGGACTTTACTTTTTCTTCTACATTGAATTTCACTTTTGTTAGATACAGGGCCCAGTGTCCCTAGACTATCTTCTTGGGTTTTAGCTAATTCCTGCCAGCTTAGTTATTAATCTGCAAATTTGGTAAGTTCTCCTTGTATTCCCTCTCTCTAAGTCATTAAGATATTGAAGAAGTATGGGCCTAAGACGGAACCTTGTGCGCACCCCACTGCTTATTTCCCTCCATGCAGATTTAGAACCGCATGAAAGATACTCATTGAGTACACGTTTTGCCAGCCAGTTGCGAGTCCATCTAGTCCATCTAGTCCTTGCTATCTATCTCCACTTTTTTTCTAGCTTACCTAAGAAGTAGGCTTGGGGTTACCCTTTGTCAAATGCCTTGCTGAAATTCTAATATATTATGTCCACAGTATTTTGCTGGTCGACTAATTTATTAGTTGCACTGTGTTAGGAGAATGAAATAAGATTGCTTTGGCATGATCTGTTTTTAACAAACCTGTGCTGACTGCTAGTTATTACTTTACTTGTTTCTAGATGTTGACAGATTTGGTTTTTTATTATCTTTTCCAGTATCTTCCCGGGTATTGATGTTAGGCTGATTGGTCTATGGTTTCTCGGGTCTGTTTTTTTTTCCTTTTTTGAAGATGGGAACCACATCAGCTCTTTTCCAGTCCTCTGGAAGTTCCTTGGTGCTCCCGGATTTTTGAAAGATATGGTGCAGTGGTTCTGAGAACTCGTCACAATTCACTTAACAACTGTCTCGCTCAACAACATAAATTTTGGGCTCAATTGTGGTCGTAAGTTAAGGACTACCTCTATAGCCAATGAAAATAAGACTAGTTTTTAGTCTTCTATGGAGTCTCTTGGTCTAGTCTCCCTCATTGGGCTGATGTGTCTTGTTGTATATCTATTGTCAATGAATAGTTGAGGAAGTTCTCTTTGTATTGGAAGGTATAAANAGTAACCTACCTGTTTCAGGAGACGAAAACATTGGCAAGTGTGGTGGATATGGTCAATCATGGACATGATAGCAGTGTTCCAATATTTGAGGGGCTTTCGCAGAGAGGAAGGGGTCAAGCTATTTTCTAAAGAACCTGTAGGCCAGGCAAGGAATAATGGATGGAAACTGATCAAGGAGAGATCCAACCTAGAAATAAGGAGAAATTTTCTGAGAGTGAGAACGAACAACCAGTGGAACAGTTTGCCTTTGGAAGTTGTGGGAGCTTCATCACTGAAAGCTTTCAAGAAGAGATTGGGCTGCCATTTGCCAGAAATGTTGTAGGGTCTCCTGCTTGGGTGGAGGGTTGGACTAGAAGACCTACAAGGTCCCTTCCAGCTCTTGTTAATACAATCTAATTGAACATCAATTCACGAGAAGGAATAGCATGTTGTTACCCTTCACCACACTCTATAGCTCCCTTATCATGTAGTTCAGTGTTTCTTAACTTTACCCATTTTAAGATGTGTGGAAAAACCAAAATAGATAAATAAATCCAAGGAACATACAGAAAATAATAAAATAATATTGGGTAAGGCATCTTGACACCAAAGATTATGAAAATTGGTGCATTGCTGTGTTCCTTTAGAGCAAAATATATACAGATATTACAAAAAGACTGAAATCTTAAATTGCTTAATAGGAACTCAGCCATCCTGTTAAATATTACAGCTTCTGGTTTCCATTTTTTTTCTTCCTCAGTTATGTTTAGTTGGTTTATTTGTTCAAATAAATTGATGTCATGTTACTGAATCTGTATGACTTTCTATTGTGTGCTTCCTTCATGGGCTAACAAAGAGATTCATTCGTTTTTGGAAGGTGCAAACAATATTCTTCCTACAATGTTCTTTGCCTTCAGAGTGCAGGGAAATTAAAAAAAAACTCTCCCCTCATGAACTTGGAGCTCTTGATGCTCTAAAGCTGTAACCTCTTTTGATACCTTAATCTTTTGCTCTAATGAAATAATAGCAAGGAACAATGCCTACATGCTTTCTGCAACATGAATAAACTTATATCCTAATTTATGTTATTCAGAGTTACTAGAGTTTTATAGCACTTTAAAGGCAATTCAATGAGGTGTCATTTAAGACTTTGAGACATATATGTTAAAAGCCAAAATTGTCTCCATTATTTTATTTACTTTCTAAATTATAGCTTGCATTAATTGGAAACAATAGTTGTTTGTGTGTGTGTGTGTATATGTATATGTGTTTTATATATAATATATAATATATATACTATACTATATATAGTATATTACAATTATCTATATATAACACACCTATATAATTGCTTTTTAAAGAATGTTCTCCGGCCCGGTGTATTACATGTCTCCTGTTCCGAGACTATCCTCCTTCACCTCTGCGTATACTATCCTATCACGCTCTTGTGTCTACGTCCGGTAGTTTGATAAAGCTATGTAAGCACATTGTTTTGTGACTCCATCTGACGTCATGTGACCATGAAAGTTCACTCACTGCACGCACCTGCCAGCAGCCAATAACTGCAAACATACCAACCTGCTCTTCAAAACATCTTCATCACAGCACACGCAGCATCTACTAAACGTATCCTGAAAAAACTGAAATGGCTCCTGATTCAAGGAAGCATTGTCCACAGTAAGAGATTCCAATTTGGCTATCAGTTAAAACAACGATTTATTGCACTAACTGGAATTGAGCCAGCAAAATTCCCAACCCACCTCTCTAACTATTTTGGCAGGATAAGATCAAACCAGCTTCAACATTCGGCAGAGCGACAACATGCAATACCACTTACTCAAAAATCGAAAAAACTCTGATAGAAAACTAAGTGAAATTAGAAACTAATGACAAAGAAAGCGCCCCCAACATCAACTCTACCAACAAACACCTTGAAACTATAGTATAGTAAACGTTTTCCAACAAGAACTCACCCCCAAACCAGAGATACAAGATGTCCTACACCAATAGCATTCAATTTACTGCCATAGCACCCAACAAAATCCCACAAAATCCATCATATGTGTGCAGATTAGAATCCGCCCCTAACAAAATGTAAACACCAGGATGGAAGCCTGACAGAATAAGAAACAGGTTGTACCAAATCCTATGCACAAGCAACACCACCAAAGCAACTTGCACAAAGATGAATTCAAAGCGCTACAAACCAGAAAAATAATTAACAAGCATAACCATCTACCCAGCAGCATAAAGGGACATGCACTAGTTTAAGTATCGACAAGAAAAGACTACCGAAACAAAATTGTACAGACCCTACCTCCAAGACTCTCAATACAAACCCTATATAAAACACATGACCCAACACACAACCTGCGAAAATTAACGAAGAAGAAATTATAACCAGCCACATAAGGCAAAGAAATCCAACGAGACGATAATCCCAGAGAAAAAATCTATCAGATGCCCCAAAATTCACGGCCTCCCAAAAACTACACAAAGAAAGCATCCTGCTCAGACCCATAGTCAGGACCCAGTAGAGCACCCCACTACAAAACCTAGCTAAACACTTTAGCAAAACAACTATCAGCCCCGATGTGAACCCGCAAGCTTAATATGTTACAAACTCATACCACTTACTTAGAAATGCAACAAGAATCTACACGCTGGAATAAGAAGATCTTTGATAAGTTTTGTTGTAAGTTTACAATCGGTTTCCACATATTCACTCAATGTACCGATAAAGACTCTTGAAATCATCAAAATAAATACCAACCAGCAAACACCTCATGAACGACTAACAGTAAGCACTGCTAACCAACACATATTTCACTATACAAAAGTGACAAGATAAAGCAAATGAGGAGCCCCTATGGATCACCACTGTACCCATCATTGATAAACTGTCATGGAAAGAATTTGAATCCAAGCCGCCTGGCTAATGCCACCCACAAGCCCAACTATGGCTAATGATAATTCGATGGACACATTTGTCGATTTTGGCCCCTGTGCCATAAAGAAAGAACTAAACAAATTCCTAACACACCTAAACAGCTACACACCCCAAAATCAAGTCACCATGGAAATGGGAAATAAACAAACAGACTACCTTTCCTAGATTGATACTAATTCTACAAAACAACAACAGATTGGTACCACTTAGGCAACCGTTACCTAGATACAGAAAAACGAACCAACTGCTACCTCAACGCCCAATTCACCAGCACCCAGCACAGATAAAATCCGTGGTTAAAAAACACTAATCACCAGAAGCCAACGGCCTTGGCAGACAGAAATGTAAAGACTGAACTATACACCCTTGACTGAATAGTACCTGGACAGCCAAAGGTTCCACATAAACAAAAGTCACCAGCTTGATCCTACAAAAACACGACTAAGACCATCTAATTGAGACCTAGAAGTATCAACAGGACCTATGTACAACTGTCCTGCCCCTACATAAGATGGTATCTACAGACAAAATCAGATAAGACTACTACAACTAGCCAGACACAATACCGCAAGACTTGCCGTTCAAACAACTAGGACAAAAAAATACAACAGCATCCGTAGTCAACCCCAAAGCAGAACTTGACCCTTGCGAAAAACCAATGCATATATGAATGTGTCCTCCTGTGGATCATTTGCCGCCTGCCCACATTACATTTGGACAACCAATAGAAGATATAAGTACCGCCTGACGATGACACAAATGCCAGTAAAAGCTGGAACACACCTACCTATAGTCCAACACACATTGAAAGCACAACAGGTCATAACATCAACTTCGAATGCACCAAAACCCGTAGCACTATGGAAATCCCTCAGCCACAGAAATCATCAGATCGAAGCCTTAGAGATTGCAAAAAAGACCTTGAAAGCCCATGCAATAGAAGAGATTGATTCCACCAGGACTGCTCAAGTTCATCGGAGGCCTGCCACTTCACAAACAAATAAAATGCTCCACCCCACACACGCTATGCAAACTGACTGGGCAACGCATGATCCTGATTACCTCCAAGCTCAGAAACACCACCCAACTCCGCACCCATAGTATAAAAACTAGCTTCCTCAATAGATGTATAGCCGTTCTTCTTCACGCGAAGGCCAAGCCTGCACTTGAAAGCCTCCAATACAGGAAACCCAGTGTGTGCCAGACCACATCCAAAAGCCACAAAACAGACCAGAAGAAACCAGAATACACAATCAAACAAAACTCCAAGACCATAACACACAGACAAGATCCACAATCAATTCAGATGAAGGAAAAAACCATCTGGACAACGATGTTGTATTCAGCTTTGTTCGGGTATTTTCCCACGTCATTATAGTTGTGCTTTTAAAGTTGTAGCAACGTTTCGGCAGAATCTCATCATATATATATGAAACCGTGAACTTCAGTCTGGAAATGCTTTCACTTTATAGTAACTTTTGATTAGGGTGTGGGAAGGTAGCTAATGAAAAAGTGAAACAGAAATTTGCCTAAATAACACGCTGTTGAAAGTCTTATGATAGATCTGTTTGACTTAACAGCTTTTGGAACCTAATAAAAAGAACTTAATTGACAATTTCTTGAAATTGCTAAGAAAACCTAGTGATGTTGGTAGGGTATAATAAGGAGCTTCTCATCACTGTCTTCAAGATTGAGTCTGCACAAAAAAAAAGGATTTATCTCTGTGGTAACTCTAAGTAATTGATATACAGACAAGGTTTGGTTCCAATTTGCCAGCAATAAAGTTGTAATAGGGTTTTCTCTGCAATTTTAGCCTTAATGTGCTCATTCCAAAGAGCGGTATTTTTCCAAGCGAACAAATAACATCAGTAAAGCTTACGATCAGTAATAGCCCCACACACTGATGCTCACATTAAACTTGTTAAATCAATTCACTAGACACTTTCTAAAGTGGACTGTCTGTTTACTTTGACATGCAACTTGTGAGGAAAAGGCTATCAGTTATGTTTATCTGATGATTTTTGCATCTGAAAAACATAATTAATTCATGTTTGTGTTTGGATTCAAACATGGTTCTTACTTTTTAAGCTTTTGTTTTCCAGACCAAGTATAAACTGGGATGAATAGTATCTTCTTTGCTTTGTGGCATCCTAATCTTAAATGAGTGTTGTGGTCTATAGTTATGGTAGCTTCATCTACCGAATAAATATTCTTTCAGTATTTGTTGAAAATACTACAATGATATGCTGCCTTGTTCCTGTAAGATAAAAAAATTAACATATAAATCATGTAAGATTACAATATTTTAAAATAATTAGCAAAATGTGATTGGTAGTAAATGAGGATTTATTAAAGATGGAATTTTGTATAAAATACCAGGCCGAACATTTAGAGCTGAATGAATGACACCCAATAGTGTATTGCTCTTAATCGCAGGATTGTTTTAGCTGAAAAGTCAGTAATGGCCTTATTGTACTCGTGCTGCTACACTGACATGACACAGTGAAATCTTAGGTGTGCTCAGAAGCAAACTAAAAGCAAATAATACTAGCAGAGACAAAATATATTGCTATAGTATGACTATGTATCTGGTTACTTGAGCACTGTGTTTTCATCATAAAGCTGCACACTCATCATGCCTTTATCGTGAACGAAATTGACCTGTTCTGCTTTTGAATGAAATGTTTTCTGTATAAACATAAAGTTGTAGTCCTGTCAATATCAACAGCAGTGTATGATAAGCTATAGTGAAGAAGCAAGTATTAATGAATCCCCCTTGCCTAATTTTAGTTAAATCTATCAAGTATATATTGCAGTGTATATGGGTGGGAGAATGAAAATATAGAAACAATGTGCATTAGTGCTTAGTTACTCTCAGTGCCTTATTTCTCATTTGCTTCCATAATGCAATTATTTGGATGCATAATGTTTTAAATTGCAGTTTAATTGGCTCCAGAAGATTAGTTACAATGTTTTAGTGTGATGGTCATCTGTCTCACTGATGTGTGACAGGTTAGAATGACTGAGTAGGAGTTTTCAAGAAAGATATAAGGATAGATGAAATATACATGTTTTAAATAAATGTGTATTTAATGGACAAAACAGTTTCAAAGTGAAGAATTAATCCCCTGTAATTTTCGTACAAATATCTCTGGCATCATAGAACTCAAATATAATACCATAAAATAAAGACAACTTTTGGTTAAAAGTCACTGTTGTAAGTGCTTCTACTTTGCCAGCAACTCACATATTTTTAAAATAAGAAAATACTGTTCTTTCAGATATGGAGAGAATGAAGGTTGCAGGTATAAATAATAGGAAAAATGTATGTGGAACAGTTTAATACAATGAGGAGGGGAAAGTGTTGGCAGCCTATGGAGAGGGTCAAACAAAGGAAGATGGCAGCTCTGATTATATGATTATAGTCTTTCCTTAATTTTTTAAACTCCCCTCTTTGCTGATGCCCCTGAAACATTGAGAGGGAAGTAGGGAATGGTCTTTTTGTCTGTGTCTATGTTTCCACTGAAGAATAAATGGGATGTTTATGACTCATTGCCTACGTAACAGCCATTTTGTTTTTATATTCTGGACATATCTTGAACAACAAGAACAAAACAATTGTTCCTGTGAACCTCATGAGACAGGAAAATACTGTGCAGTAACATTTTAATTCAGCAAGAGCAACCCAGGTTGCTCACTGCATTTGTTTATAATTTATTAAGATAAATGGATGAAATGAAAGAAGAAACATAAATGAAAACCATTCTAAATTATGTAAGAATGCTAATGTGGGTATTATTGGGAGCGGAGGAGCAAGTATGGTTTAATGTGAGTCAAATAGTCTTGCTCTGTGTTGCCTAAAATGGAAAAAGAAGTTCTCCCATTGCCAACCAAAGTATCCTATATGCCATTTTTATTTATTTAAATGTATTATTTGATTCTATCCCTAGTGTGAAAACAAGAAAACCTACAAGTACATAAAAATGTTTCGTGATAGTTAAATACATCAGTATCAGAAATCTTATGACTCTAATTGACAGTTAAAAAACGATGCATTTTATACAGGTAGTCCTTGACTTACAACAGTTCTTTTAGTGCCATTCAAAGTTACAGCGGCACTGAATAACATGACTTATAATAGTTTTTCACAGTTGCAACCTTTGCAGCATCCCCATGGGCATGTGATCAAAATTCAGATGCTTGGCAAGTGGTTCATTTTTATGATGGGTCGCTATCTCCCAGGGTCATGTGATCCTTTTGCAGCATTCTGGCAAGCAAAGTCAATGGGGAAGCCAGAGTCATTTAATGACAACATTATCTAGCTTAACAATTTCAGTGATTCCCCTTAACAACTGTGGCAAGGAATGTCATACAATGGGACAAAATTAACTAATGTCTCACTTAGCAACAGAAATTTTGAACTCTGTTATGGTCATAAATTGAGGACTACCCGTATAGCTTTTTTTTTTCAACTTGTGTAAGAGTGCTGCAAGTCCATATTTTTCTAGAATCCTGCTACTCTCCAATATTGGCAAATAACCTTGTTTCTGTTCTCCAGTCCATTGATGATGCCAACATCCTTTCTACACGACAGTGCCTTCAAGTTCTTGTTATTTACGGTAGCAGGAAGAAGCTGTTCATCAATGATTCTAATTAAACTATAGTTTTTTTAAAAAAAGAATGCCAAATTCCAGTACAGTTGAACAATTATCGTAAATAATATGTCTAAATGTTTAGAAATATCTGTTTCATATAGAGTTTCCTTGTAATCTTCTCTTGCTTAAAGGATCATTTATATGCTTTTTTAGAGTGGGTTTTTAATGAAGCTTCTGTATTCCATTAGATAATACAATTTATCACTATGTTAATCATCTAGGTGGGTCAGATAAGAATAATACAGTGTTTCTACTAATGCATCACTTTCAAAATTTCAAAAAGAATTGCCAAATTCTAGTTAATCACAGTAACGCAAAGGAGTATTGGGTTCATCCTTGATAATTTGATCAAACAATAGATTTGTTATAGGATATCTTCTTACTTTTTTTCATAGTTGCTCTTATGGCTTGATTAATTTCTTTTAATATTATACATGAATATTATATTATATTATGAATAATGTAATGCTTTCAAATCTTTTTCTCCTTTTCTTGTTGTCAGAGAATTTGAATTTTGCCTCTGGCTATAATTAAAGGAAATTAAATTAACAAGTTATAGAGATTAAATAATAAAATAAAATAATTAAATTGTTTTAGAGGTACATATAATAATGTTAGAACTCCGTTTACAACCACAATTGAGCCCAAAATTTCCATTGCTAAGTAAGACAGTTGTTAAGTGAGTTTTGCCCCATTTTACAAAAGTTGTTAAATGAATCACTGCAGTTGTTAATAACATAGTTGTTAAGTGTCAATAATACGTGCCAGTTGCCAAGCATCTGAATTTTGATCACATGACCATGGGGAATGCTGTAATGGTTGCAAGTGTGAAAAATGGTAATAAGTCCCTTGTTTTCAGTGATGTAACTTTGAACAGCCATTAAGCAAATAATAGTCACTAGATGAACTATACAGCTAGGGCTTGATTTATAACTGATGGAGCTTGGAATTTCTGTTTCTAAATCATGACATTCATAAGTTAAAACTGGCCACATGACCAGACACCATGTTATAGCAGTTGTTAAGTGTGCACTGCTGTAGTTACATAAATCAATGTATTCCTATCAGTGTATTTGCTGAAAACTAGCCAAAAAGGGCAAAAAGCTGCAAGAAAAGTTATAAATCATAGTCATGTGACTATAGAAACCTGTAACTGACTAAATAGTTGAGATGATTGACAAGCACCCAATGCAGTTATGGACCACATGAAGAATATATGTGGCAGATATGGCAGATGGCAGATGTCAGAATTCTGGATCCAAATTGTAAGTAGTTATGGGAATTGGTTCTGTTGCAATTTTAAACAGTCACTAAGTGACTGATTCTAAGTTGAGTACTTGCTGTAGTTCAACCAGACCCTTGTTTTAACCAATTGGATAAAGAGCAGTCTAATAAGTGGGTTTCTGTAGTATTCTGTCGGATGAGAAAATAAGATCCATGAAATAAATAATAGGGTCTGCCAATTAATTTAGCTTTGTATATGAAAATTGGGAATTTTTTTCAGTAACTAGTTTCTCATCACACCATAAAAGTCAAACCTGCAGCTCTACTAATAGCTTTGTTGTGTACAGCCAACACCTTAACCCTCATTTAACAAAATGCCACTTTCTATGATCATATAGCATGAGATGCCCAAACAAATACAATTTTTTACTGTTTAATGTTCATGTAACATGTGCAGGTTACATGATAAGACATTGCTGAATTGCCCAATTTTCTCTAGCCTTGTTTGCATGCCCAGCTAATGAATTAATTTATGTCTGAAGTTAAAGCCATCTATTTTTTAAATGAGAAATCCATCCTACCTTAGCCCTCTGCACATTGTCAGCTACAACAATGACACATGCATCATAACATAATAATACAACCCCCAGCCTTCTGCGCTTGTATCCCAATGTTAGATGTAGGTTCATAAAACGTGTGGTTTGCACTGGAGTGATGACACATATTTCATCAATCTCACCTCCTCTTAACTGTCCCTCTGCAGACTTCTGGGTCTGTGCATATCTTCCAGAACGCATCTCCTTTTCTGGAAACAGGACAGAAATACGAGGTATAGAATTTAGAAATAAATGTGCATTTCTTACTGAATTATGTAGAAATACCCTGAGTTGAACTTGAGTCCTGATGACAATGTGAAATTTTCTATGTTTTCTTGATAACAGTATGTAGTTCCTTTGCCTTTGCCTTTCTAGTCTACCCTGCAGTTCTAGGATTCCTTAGTGAACTCTCCTTCAAGACCTAAAAGGTTTAACCTCATTTCTTTGGGATCAGGAAAGTTGCTTAGTTGCTTAGCTACCACCTGTTGTGTCATTTATTTATGACTGAACTCTATCATATAGCATTTTAGTTCAGCTGGCTTATATTTAAGAAAGTAAATGCAGGGGAAGCAACATGAATATCTTGAAATTTGTTCCACTTGGTTGTTGTTGTTGTTGGCTCCGTCGATCTCGAGAGATCATGGAAAATTCATGTCATGGAAATGGACATGAAATGTGCTGA
>BHFT01054967.1:53973-81704 GCA_004320025.1 Laticauda laticaudata | reverse complement strand
AGCGGACACTTGCTCTTATGTGGGGGGATGCATCTGCTATCAGGCCCCACAGATATAAAGGAGGCAGCTCGCAAGCAGGTCCCCATTTCAGAGAACAAGACCTGCTGCCAGAACGTCTTTTCACAGACATCTTCATCACAGACGATCCGTGTCATTCACTGGGGACCAAGAGGAGCCTGTTGCTATCTTCTGCCACCCTGGTCAAAAGGGATAATATTCACCATCCCACCCCCTGGTGCTGACGCTTGCTGTGCTGCTGGCCTTCTTTGTCTCGTGGTACTGCTGCTGCTGCTTCTTCTGCGCTGCTGGGTGTGGCTCCTGCTGCTTGGTGCTGCTTCCCTCCTACTGCTTTCTCCTGCTGTGCTGTGGTGGACCAGCCCAAAGCCCTGAAATCGCCTGATCCTGAAGGGCCGCTGCCAGAGGGAGGAATGAGGAAGGCCAAGGAGAGAAGGGAAGAGAGATAGCAGTACCTCCAGTCGCGGGGCATGAGGAGCGAGTTGCCTGGATGACTGAGGGAGCACATATATGTGGAGGAAGGCCACAGGCTCTTATCGAGACCCAAGCGAAAGGAGCGGCTTGAAAAGAAGGCACAGAGCCTGGGCCTACACTGCTGTTGTCCTCCTGGATGGTGGTGAAGGCATTATGGACACTTGGGTACGGGAAGCTGCACCTGATGAATTGGCCACGGCCTGCCGGTCAAGCTCACCGACGGAGACCTATGTCATCGCAAAGTGCCAGCTTCCTGGAGGGTGAGGTCCGCCACCGGGTTAGCCCCTCTGTCTACCCTCACCTTCAGGGCGCCCCAGGCAGCCATCCTACTCTTCTGGCCAGGAGGACAGGCGAACCGATGTCTGGGCGTTGTCCACGAGCACTCCCATGACAGAAGACCCGCCTCCCCGACACTGCAACCCTGTATGGCGGGAGGACTTGCGAGGACTTCTCTCTACACCATGGTAGCCACGAGATAGCAGCGACCCACCAGGGACACCCACACCCACACTCGAGCTCCCCTCACAGAAGCAGGCAGAGAGATGCGAATGGCAGGACAGGCGCACACTCGTCCTCTATGGAGATCAGGCTACACATAGACAGCACAGATCTCCTCTCTCAGCTGGTACACTTCAGAGATTCCTCCTCCAAACCGGTAAGGACCTTCTCACCTACGTCACCCAAACCCTCATGGACATGGCCCGGCCCACAGGTGGCCATTGAAGGAGCGGATCACGGAGCTGCCTGCACGCACCCTCCAGGCCCAGCTGAACCTGCTCCCATCCCATCCGTCCGCTCTGCCACCCCAGGCAATGTCACTCAGCCCTTCCAGGCTTTCAAAAGCCCCTCTCCTACCTCTCACAGGCTACGGCTACAGGAGTTCCCAGTCAGCATTCAGCAGCCTCTTCCCGTGCCAGGGACATCCTTGCACCGCACAGGTGCCACCTTGATACCACCACATGCCACAGACGGGCCACAGATTGCTCCAACGCCACAGTGCCACTTGACTCCCCGTGCACAGTGCCAATATGCCACTGCGCCACGATGTTTCTCACACACCACAGGACAACTCACCTATGCCAGCTGCACACCAGATCCGCCACTCCACGCTCTTCCCCTCCACCCCATCAGCCAAGCCGTACTCAACAGAACTCTTGTCACATCTGGTCGCTGTGGTATACGCCTGACATCCAGGTCTTGGCATGAAGGGCTCTCAACCTCTACTGGGCATGAGCCAGTCTTCGATGCTATCCTGAACACCATTCCTGTTTACTCTCGGGGCCAGGCAACCCCAAGGCGCCTCAGGACCCAGCACTCCAGCCACTGCCACTCACAATCCCTGTTCCCCTTTACACCTGAGACCATGAACATGCCTCAGAGTGACTGAGACATTGCAGAGACTGAGGTTGTTTCCTGTTGGACTCTTATTATTGTTGGGAGACCTTTACTTGTGCCTTTTGCTTTTTAAATAAGTTCTACACTTTGCTGTATTATACAAGGTTATCTTGCTTCACACACTTGGCGGTTCATT
Organism: Laticauda laticaudata; assembly: GCA_004320025.1. NCBI lineage: Eukaryota > Metazoa > Chordata > Lepidosauria > Squamata > Elapidae > Laticauda > Laticauda laticaudata. Next base: position 79,684 of record BHFT01054967.1, on the reverse strand, counting down.
TCTTTTATTATAAATCTTTGGTGGAAACTTTTAGGAAATGGTTAAGCCATTTGCATGCTAGCTGGGTGAGCAGGGATAACCGGTGGATGGGTATAGCTGTGCGAGCGGGATACCTGTGGGCATGGGGTCAACTAGTGTGGGTGGTAATGCTGTGAGATAGATTAAGCCTCCCAGTGCAGCATATGGGATCTGTATGCGTCCCACCCTCGCCAGCTGCCACACCAGGCCCCTTTATGATCATACAAGTTTAATTATTGATCTGCACACCTTTCACATAAAACAAATAACTCTTTTATTTAATGCCCTTTCATTGTAAACGCCTACAAACAACACGGAAATCCTTCATCAGTTGTGATAGAGACGTCTCAGAGAAGCTACGTTCCATTAAGATCTATCATTCCTGTTCTTGCCACTCTCACTGCTCCAGTGGGGAGTTGCACCCGGTTTCAGGAGTTCTGCATGAGCGACTCTTTTCCTGTCAAGTGAAGCTCGCGTTGGGGCCTGCGTACTCACGTGTCGACTCAGGGTTCGCCCTTGCCTCCCATTCACCAGGGCTCCATTGTCCCATTGCCTTGTGTGGTGGTCCCACAGCCTGTTCTTGCAACACTGGCCAGATCAGGTAGCGAAGGTGCGTGCCTGGATCATTGTGCCGGATGCAGCAAGTCTCCACGATGCTGCCTCACAGTCTTGTGGATGTGCTGCTCATGGTGGTGCAGAAGTACTAGGACCCTGTTCTCAGGGATGATCAAAGGCGTTCTCCTACCACCCGTCTTGCCCTGGACATCCTGTAGTTGAAGAGTCCTGCTTCGACGGAGATAAGGCATCTGACTGTAGGGTTTTCATGAGAGGTAAGTTCTGAGGGAGAAGGCGTCATCCCCCACGATGAAGCTCGGCACATCGTTTGATTCGAGTCCTTGGGCAGGGGTCTGATCTGGGAAGCCCATGATGAGGTGGTTCCAGCCCCTCCCTGAGGTCAACGGTGGCGTTGTTTATATGCTGGGCATCTGACAAGTCTGACCCATTGCCTGAGAGCATTCGCATGTACATGACTTGTAGAGTCAGCATACGACCATGGGGCGAAGAGCGATGCTGAAGAAGCCCTTGTAGTTAAATAAGTGGACCTGAACTGTTGACTGGAGGCTTTGCAGGCCACGTGCTTGACATCTATGGCAATCCAACCAGGTGACTGTCACCAGCGGCGTGAGATGTGGGGGAGTTCCCTATTGATACCACTGTTCTGCAAGTTTCCTCCAGACCTCTGTTCAGTGGGGACACTGGGGCTCCTGCAGGTATTCTTCGATGATTGGTCTGTTTATACCACTTCTCTGACCACAATGTGATGGGTGATTTGTGGCCATCCCTCCGGGCTCTACGTGACATGGTATTCGTGCACGTGGGGCCCCGGAGGCCAGCGCGCTGGTGGCGCAGGTCCAGACTTGCACCTTCACGCCAGGTCCGGCTGGGACGGAGTTTGGGTGCTCTGCTGTCACCTGGACCACTCGGTAGTCTCAGAGACGCTCGCCCAGATTTCGTCAAACATGGTGGTGGCATCCTCTGAAGTCTCTCAATGCATATGCAGTGTCTCATGTCAAGCCCGCTCAATCAGCTCTGCTTAGAGTCCAAACTCCCGCTTCTTCTTTCCGACTCCATCGTCGACCAGACACTTCATTTGGCCTCCTCCTTTTCTTCCGGCATGCTTAGAAAAGTGAAAGAGCCTGAAGAGGGCTTGGTTGTGGTGCATCTGAATGATGGTGGCTACCAAAAAGGAGCGCATGCGCTGATATCATGTGGAGAGAATGTGACTGCCTGTGCAGAGAGCAGATGAGCAGGATGAAGGTCTAAAGAGGTCTGCCACACCAGGGCTGCTCACCTGAAAGTGGAGATTCCAGGTGATTTCTTCGCCCCATTTTATAGAATGTGTCGGGCTTCGCTACGGTGCTCTTCCTTCCACTACTCTCTAGACTTCCAGTGCGATCATCTCTAAACAATATCGCGAGGATCGTCCCGAGCTATAACAAACGTTTTTTCTTGTTTAATGCGTCTTGTGGTGCGAGCTGGCATCCGGCTCTCATTCCTTTCTTCCGTCTGTGCTACTTGACGCGTGTTGTCCGTTCCGCGTCCTGTTTTGCTTCTCCCCTAGTGTCCGTTTCCGCTGGAGCGGATTTGGTTGTTGTGGCTGCTGATCCATGCGCAGCGGCCCATGCCCTAGCAGCGTATAACGGCGGATGCTAACGGCATGACAAACGACAAATAACGGCATGTTCCCCGCTGACACTGACGGTATCGCGGTATTGTGTAGAACGAGCGCGTTCGCGATCTCTCATCACGCTCAGAAAAGTTTTGCTGAGTCTCAAACTTTCTTGAGCGGATGAAATGTCAGTAGACGGATGCTGGACAGATGGAATGAGGTTTATTTGGAAACGAACAACAACACGGTGTGTCGTACCTCCATTTGCAGTAATGAGATGGACACGGTGACGCCCCTCCCAATGCAAAAATACACACGGGTAGTGGCTTATCGCCATTTTATTCCACGACAGGTGCAATGCTGGGCAAGCTTTTTTTAATGTTTTACATCCTCTTTGCATCCGTTGGTGCAGTGTGACGGGGCTTTAGCCATTATGTAGCCTAAAGACCTTGCTGTATTTAACAATCATTTCCACTTATGCCTTTTGAAAACTGTATTTAAAGCACAATGGCTAAAAGTATATGCAAATCATATTGTACATCCAGATCATGCTGCTTCCAGTAACTTTAGAAAATTATTTTTAAAATGAATAGTATCCAATCACCCTATACTTGTGTATGCTATGTATGCTTTCTTTTTGAATGCCATTTCTCAGGAAGAGTAGGGTAGGAATAGTAATAGTAATAGGAATGGAATAGAATAGAATAGAATAGAATAGAATAGAATAGAATAGAATAGAATAGAATTCTATTCAGGGTTCCAAGTAACACACCCATAGCAAATAAAACTCCGAGGCAGGTAGACTCCTCAAAAAAATAGTTTTATAGGATATATCATGTTGGTATTGTTCTGGTAAAAACAGACTCTAAAGGTTCCCACGATTTTCACCTAATTAAAAGTAAAAGTTTTTCCCCTGTCCCTAACAATCAGTCACATGGTCCAGTCAAGGTGCCAACTGGTCGCCTGGTAATATCGGTCTCCTCTCTTTGGCCAGGTGTTAGAATGTCCTTGGGGAAGGTATTTTGTTTTGGCTACAAACCCCCAGCTATCTCTGTTCCCCCCTCCTTATCCTTCAGCTCCAGTGTGGCAACACTGAAGCCTCAAAATGGCTTCTGTCAGGTCAGCTTCACAATAGCTTTATTTGGCCAAGTGTGATTAGACGTGTAAGGATTTGTCTCTGGTTCAGAAGCTCTCAGTATACATGCAAAACACAGAGTAATAATAATCGTAATAATGATATCAATAAGAAGTCAATTATGGTAGTCTGAACTCTCAGACATCGTGCTTCTAATGAAGTGACCATTGTTTGAACTATTAATTTTACATTTGGTTACAGATGACATCTTGGCTGATGAACCATGATTTAAACTCTTGATTAAGGTCTGCCATGACTACTTAATTAATGAACAGTGAAAAGACTGTTTTTGGGAAAAAGAGGAATTAGGAGATGTCACTATTGACAAATGTAGCCATCAGCTAAATTAGGTTAGATAATCATTTGGGTTTTATTTTTCATTTTTTAAATGCACAGGGTATGAGAAGAAATAATATTTTGAGGTTTCAAGTGCTTTTACTTGTACCCAGGCAAAATAGGAAACCCTGTGGTCCTTTGGCATAGAAAGAACGTTTCTTTTCAAAATGCATGGCAGAACATGAATCACTGAAGGCATGAATGTCTCTGCGCTTTAAAGCAAATGTTTGTTTCATTTGGAGGAGGATCGTTTTTGAACGCCACGCACAGTTGCAATCATTAGATACCTTTAAATAAGATTGGAGGTAGGCCTCAAGATGTGTCGGAAAAGAAGCCAGAGTTCATATTTTTTCATGTGGTGAACTGTAGCCATAGTGCAAAAATTCTTCTTCAGCTTTATTTGATATTAAAGAACAGTATCCACCAGTGCGCCTTGGAGAAAACACAGGGGTTGTTCAACATTCTGTATTGTCACTGGAGCCCACCTGATTTAAATATCTCTGTTGCTCTTGGAGAAGTTTTCCTGTCTCTCTGTTCAGCTCTCAGGGCTTTGTTTTGATTCTGCATTTTTCTTCAGGCATTCATAAGGACAAAGATAAACCTCCGAGCTTCACTCTTGTCCTTGAGACTTTGAGATGTACCTTGACAGATTACCAGAACAAGCAGGAAGAGGCATCTAATGAGGTAACAGTTGCATTGCTCAGCTCCACGTATATAGCCTTCAGCCCACAATGCTAGAGATTCCTTGCTTGTTGCAAAGGTCAAAACACTGGGAATGTTGAGTTGACAGCTTTGCAGAGAAGAAGAAATATTTTTTTGTCACAGCTCTTCCTTTAAGCTTGCCCTGTGGTCATGATTCACTTTAACTGAAGAATGTGTTTAGTTCTGTGTATGTATTTATGTGATTTTTTTTTGTTGCGTTGAAATGTTATAATGCCCAATTATTTTAAGTTAAGCTCTGTGCGTGACTGATTTTTATTACCCATTTAAGATTTCACATACAGTGCAATATATAGAACTATGTTCACATAGTTTACTACAAGTGTTTACATCCAGTACAAATTGATAGCAGGTGAATAAATGTAGAGACTTTAGCACTGGAGGCGTAAATGTTACATTTGATTTCTTTGCTGTCTTAATGTAAAATGTATGCATTTTAAGAAAGATGTTTCTGGAGCATTTTTGTTAACATTCTCAAAGGAGAAATAGTTAAACTTGGTTTTAGCTTTGTTTTTAGTGTTTAAAATTAATTAAAGAGATCCTTGTGCCCCCACAGTGTACATAATCAGGTACTGTTGAATTTATGTCAGTTTGGATTGTAATATTGTATTCACGACTCAAAAGTAAACCTAACTGCATTTTGTAAGATTTCTCACAGCACTGTTCATCTCATTACCTTCTCATATTATTCAGTTCACTTTAATGGGGTTATTGATAGAGCTATAAAACATACAGGTTTGATGCCACTTAAGTACATGAAAAAGGTTAGAATTTTTTTGCAAACTGTTAGAATTTTACTTAAATATACAAAAATACAAAAGTCTTACTTTAGAATGTGTTTGATCCACTATAATATTGAAAACAAGTACTAAGTTTTAAATCTTTTGCAGTCAAATCTTTCCTGCTATCTGAGAGCCACCAAGTAAGTTACAAGGGAAGCAGTTAAACGTGCTGGTATACCACCACCATTACTTAATTTCTTTTATTAACAACCCACATGTTTAGTGGCCTTTGGAGGTGAGAGCCCCTTAATTTCCACTGTGAATTGTTATTTGGGAGGATGAACATCACCTGATCTTCAACACAACTGAAAAGCCAACTCAGCAGGCTTTGGCTGAGGAACATGTTTTGTTGTGAACTGATGCCAGAGACAGCAGTGGGAAGAGACCAAAGGGGTGACTGATAAAAAAAAGCAGAAGGAATATTCTGTCAGCAAGAAGAATGAACTGTCAGGAAAATAAATTGCAAGCAGCCCAGGGCCAGCAGATGACCTGCCACAAGACTTCCCAGTAGGACTCAATGGGCCTGACCCTGAAGTTGTCATATGGAGCCAGAGAGCACAGCATACCCTCCTGATAGGCAGATGGGGTAACTCTGTGTCCTTTCTTTGCCTTGTTGGTAGCAGTCCTGTCTTCTGGCGTTCTGTTTTCTTTGAACTGTAATTAATAGCTGAACTTCTTTTTTTGAGCAATTAAACAGTGAGATAACCAGAGCCATATTCAGAAAAAAAGCCTACCTTTGTTGTGCTTGTAAACTTTCCACAGCCATTTTAAAAATGCTTATCATCATAACCTTTTTCTACTGATTTGTTCAATCAGAGCAACTTAGTTTTACCATTTAAGCCAAGTCAGGCTGAGATTATGGGGCTAAATTCATTTATCTATAGGCTCTTATTGAGCTTAATGACTTGCAAGTAAATGTGCGTGCAGCTGCTGCATTAAATTAATAAATTATATGGGGGAATCCAATCCTTGCAGAATGGAAAATATACTGTACCTGAGGCAACTACAGATACTAACATACTGCAGACAGTGACACCACCAGAAAGGGAACAACATCCTTAATTTAGTGTCAAGCTGACCGTAGCTGTGATATCGGCCATTTTACTCCAAGGAAAAACAGTCAGCATGAAATTTCAGCTTTAGTCTATAGGCAATTCAGCTAAAATTTCATTTCCCTTGAATCTGATGTATTGTTTACTACATTTTTTTTGCTAGCTAGAGAAAATGACAGTTCTTTCTGAGAAAATGGCAAAAGAACTTGAGGCTTCCCAACACCAGCTCAGATCTCAAACTCAGGAACTTCAGGTATCTACCATGTGTCTTTAACATATCTGTTAACTTAAAGCTGAATAAATGTATATTCTTCTAATAAGTTTTGTCTTGATTGTAAATATAACCTTGAAAAGTTTTAATCAAAGAGATTTTGTTGGTGCAACAGTATATCTATAGGGTTTAGGACTATTGATGTGTGATGATGGTTTTGAAAAATGCCAGTGCAACAGGCCGAGAAGTAAAATAACAGTTCCACTGGGATCCCACTAGTTGCTTTGTTTAATTTAAATTTAAATTCTGTGGTTTGCTTATTGTAGTTAGCCTTTGGGGTAAACGGTCTTGTTTGTGGGACATTCAGACAAATATATCTGAAAAGAGTTATCAGATAAAGAAGGTTGTGCTTTATTGCATAAAACCTTTATCTTTCCTTTTTTATATACTATTTTTAGGTAAAACATGACAGTCTGACTGATACCAAGAAGGAGTTAAATAATCTGCAAACTAAGTGTGCAGACAGAGAATCTTTAATAGCTACATTAAAAATGGAACTACAAAACGTATTGCATTGCTTGGAGAAAGAGAAAGTGTATTGTACAGAATATAAAAATGAAATTCAGAAGCTCACAGAGGCTTATGAGAAGGATACAGAGGTATTGCAAGAAAAAGTCTGTCAGAAATATTATTTAATCTTTACCTTTCATTTCTATATATATATTTCTAGATATAAGATCATTTGTTTTGCAGATACAGATTTATGTCACCGCAATAAGAAATCTAAATGATTGCTTTCCAATGTTTTTGTGAATTTTTATTTCTGGCATTATGTTTTGATTTTATTTTTCCACTTACAGGTAACCTGGCTTGTTTTTCCATTTTCCCGCCATTTTTACCCTTTTGTTTCTTGTTCCTTTCTCATTATTGCTTTTAATGTTTTAATCAATGTGTAAACTACCCAAAGTTGCTGGACATCGGGTGGCATATAAATGTTATAAATTGTTATTGTTACTAGGATTTAAAAATATCAACTGCTCAATTTATCTGATTCTTTACATGTAAAGAATATCATCATTCTCTTGAGATGAGACATGTAAAATATATGCCTAAGGAATTTTTGAACGCTAATGTTTAGCTGAGTGCAAATACATACATTCAAAATATGTCTACATTTGGAATAGATTAACTGTTTAATCCCTTGGCACCAATCCCTATTAACTGTTTCAAATGGCAAGTCCAAGAGATGAGAAGGACCTATATCATTTTACTCACCCATCAACAAAGTCAACTTAGCTTGCCTATTCTTTGGATAGCAGCTGATTATAGTATTGTGTGCAGTAATTGTTTCATGAAGTGTTATTTTGAAACATGCTTTCCACCCTGATGTTTATCCTGTTTTAAAAATACCATCATTTGCTTGTGTTTAGAGTTTCATTTTCTTTTGCGCTCACAGCTTTTCTGCACTAGGTATATTAAATATATTTTCTCTCTCATTTTTTTATTTCGATTGTGCTACATATTGAGCTCATTATTCTAACGAATCTGAGAAAGAATGCCAAGTGACTAAAAGGAAACATTATTTCCACCCTTCTTCTAGTCTGGGATTTAAATTGTGTCCATATGAATCAGCTGGAATTGTTCTGCTCATCAGATAGTGATTAAAGTAGAGGAAACTAGAAGCCTGACAATATTGTAAAGTCAGCATGTCTACAGTATTGTGGTTGGGTTCAACATGTGTGAATTGATTCTAGGCCTTTGGATTCCTTTTCCAGGCCAAATGGATGATTACTATGCTTGGTTTATCACAGCCCAAGCAAAAAGGACAGAATGGCGACAGATTACATTAACAAGGAGAAATGAAAGACTGAATGGAAATGCTTTTTGTTACTATTTTGCCATGTGTTGTTGGTGTTTTCTTCAGGGCGATTTAAACATTGAACTAGAGTTGGAAGAATCACAACAATAATTCTGCTGTTAATGCTTTTGTAAAGTTTGTTTGGAAATGGCTTGGGTTGGACTGTGTCTAAAGCACGCTAAGAGCAGTGGAAATCTTTTCATTGAAGATAGTGGGGTTTGGATCACAGGCTCAAGTTTTGGTTGGGGATTCACAGACAAGTTTCAAAATCCTTTGCATTGAGCAAAATGATGCACAATGGGACTCTTTTCCCATTTACATTAATGAAAAAATGTTTCAGTGTCCAAAGTCAGCAGTATAGCTGTTAAAAGAACTATGTTATTCTCCAAGCAGATTTGTTCTTCATTTAAAGAGTTGGATGCATGCAGTTTTTAAAAAGATGCAATGATATACTATAATTTTGCTGCATAATTACATGAATTATCCCTGGCTCAAAGTATTTAATAAAGTTACCAATAAGAATAAATTAAATACTGCAGTAAACACGAAGCTAGCAATTCAGAAGTCAAAGTATTTTACATAGTATTTTACATAGTCCTATTTGTATTCCAAATTATTCATTTTGTGTTTGGGGGGGGCAGAAAAACTCTGGGTGTGAAATAGGGGAGAAGTAGAGCTGAACAAGCTGTTGTTTTTTCGAGAGTTGCTCTGTGTTTAACATTTAGTTTACTCCCTGTGCAAACTGTTAGTATGATCTTTTTTATTCATTAAAAATTGCCACCAGCATTTTATTAATAGATACACTAATAAAAGTACTACAAGGTCTGATTCTCTGTGATCTTTAGTAAGCTATGTGTTCTAAACTTTACTAAACAAGAGGAAACCCCTCACTGCTTAAATAAAAGGTCTGCAGGTCCAGGATCAGCCCTAGTGTAAATATAATAGTCAATTATCTATTTTGTGATTTTGATTAATTTCTTGAACATAGGTCATCACTTTGGAACACTCATTTATTTTTATTTATATTTTAACATTTTGATGTAGAAATATTTGCCATTAACTCTTTCTTCCTCTCCCCTTCCTCTTTTCCTTTTATTGGTTTCTTTTTGTCCCAAAAATTGCATTGCATTTTTCAGGAGAAGCTAACTTTCCTCCATACTTTGTACCAGCACTTGGTAGCAGGCTGCGTTCTTATAAAGAAATCAGAAGGCATCCTGGATAAATTCTCGTGGTCGGAGCTTTGCACAGTCTTGCAAGAAAATGTTGATACGCTGATCTTAGACCTCAACAAGGCTAATGAGAAGGTACTATCCTCAGGCACCAGACACCTCTATTAAATTCAGTGACATTTGTCCACATCACAATATCGTTAAAAAGGACTGACATTCATCTTATTTCAAAAAGGATTTGGGTGTTAATAATTCAGTACCGTTAATTATGGCTTGTCTACAGCTCAGTTTGATGCCATTGCTGTGGGCATGTAAATGTGACTGAAGTCTGTATGAAATCTCTAAGCTCCAGCTTCTGTTCAGGACTTGTTAATACTATTAGCCAGTGTTACCACAGGGACCTAATTAAAAGAAAATAAATTAATCTTACTGATGAAGCTATTCAAAGGACTGAGTCATTTACACTAATAAACCAACTCTTTATCTCAGCATAAAATAGAAACAAAACGCACTTGTTCAAGGAACATCCTCTTTAAAATATTTGCTGTTGGGTTGGACGAATTATTTGATGAAAGGGGTGAAATGTTTCAATGAAATGCCAGGTGCTCTTTGATCCTTTTGGATTTGTAAACATATATAGAAATCTATACATCATACATTTAAAGAAGATAATGTTTAAGAAAGGTTAACAATGAAGTTCATGCATACATTGACATGACTTGTTAGCTGAAGATAAGTTTAGTAAAATAAGATCAGTTTTTTAAAAAAAAACATTTTGTTATGTACAAATAGTTGTACAGCCTATATTTTAACACTTCCATCCATCCATCTGCATTCCTGATTTGTTCACTATGACCATAGTTTTCTTGTGATCTAGGAGAATTCTAGAGTTTGGTTCTCACTTAGATTAGGCTCCACAAGGGTAGGAAGAAAAGTATTTCATATGAGCTGAGCCATTCTTCTCACATTCAGATTTAAGGCAAGCCATAGGAAATGAAGTATAACTCGAAAGAACTTTATTTTTAAGTTTAAGAACCAGTTGATGCAAAATGATAGCAGAGAGTGCAATCAGAAATTCAACCAGTGTCTTAACCTAGAAGAAACCTGCTGATATAAGCTTCTGGACAAACGTCCCAGTGGGGTAGAATGCTTCTAGGAGTTGATAGGCGGGCTTAACTAGATTTGTATTTTTGGCTAACTTTGAGCAAGTATAGTTTTAGTCTGGTTTTTAGTCTTGTTAGATTAATAAAGTTCAATTCAGTTTTTTAAACAATGGAAAAAATAAAATTGGAGGCACAAAGGCAAAATGAAACCAAGAGCTTTTAACAAACCAACCAACCTTTAAAAAGTATGGCAAAATAATATGCTATTAGTTGCCTGCTTAAAAGGTCCAGGCCTTTGTTTCGAAGGCCTCTGAATTATCCAATATAAAAATTATTTTTGATACCCTTTAAAAATGGGCATTAGTACATTTAATCATTAGCACCATTTTGTATGAAAAGTTGCTTCTGTTCCCAGTACAAACTATTTGTATGGTTTAGCTGACTGCCAGTCCTTTCCCTATGAAAACTCTTCATGGTTCCTGCTGCTACAGCATCTAATGTTATTATCTATAAAAAAAAATGTGATATGTAAGACAAACAACAACTCTTCATCAACTGGGTTGCTTTCCTATACAAATGTATTACTCATGGGATAACATTATATCCTTTGTATAGTTTCTGTTGTAAAAGACTTACATTTATTAACTGAGGTATTTTTTCAACATGAGATACAACTCTTTTAAAACTGCAGCAGCAGCTACCAACAACAAAACCAACAACTCACCCAGAAATAGGTCTAGAATTACATACTGTTCTGAGAAAATCCAATCACTGTGCTCACTTTCATATTCACGTTGCATTAAACATTGATGGGCTGATACAGAAATTTAATCCTAAAACTTTCAGCATTAGAAAGGCTAGTCAAGTATAGATAGTAAAAGATACAGGTCACAGGTCACAGGCTGAGGAAATCTGATTGGTAGGTTTCCATAGCTAAGAAGTGGTACTTAATTCCTTGTGGATTATGTGGTTAATTATAGCATCCTGAATGTATTATTAACGTCTGTTTTAAAATAGAACTGTGTTTGAGAAGATTGAATGGTTTTTTTTAAATGCCAATCACACAGGTATCACACCTTGAATATGTTTGTAAAAATAAGTCAGATACAATGAAGGAGATTCAACAAACCCAAGAAGAGACTTTGAAGAAATTTGCAGAACAGATGAAAGCTCAAGAAAGCTGTTGGTTAAAGCAGAAGAAAGACTTGGAACAGCAGTATTCTGTACTCCTTGGGGAAGTTCACAACAGGGCCCAGGTACAATATTTCTGTCAGGAAACTATTAACTTTTAAATGCATTCTTTAAATATTTAGGATATTATTTCAGCCATTTTGTTCCAATGCATTTTAAAACTGCTTGGAAATTTTACTACACTTTGAGAGAGTTGGTTTTTTTTTAAAGCCAACCTATTAACTTCCTTTATTTTAAAAGGATGCGCATGGATTTATGGGAAGGCATTCCAGAACTTTCACAATGTTGGAATCCTGCCGTTGCATTTCCCATTTAGTTACCATGCAAAAGTAACCTACAGAGTAAAAGCATTGCTTCTTCATGTTATTATGCCGAATACCAGATGCTTGCCCCCCATGATAACCATTTTTTCTATGGCTTCTAGCAATAGTTTCTGAAATTCACTTTAAGGTGAACTGTGTCTCAGGCATAAGCTTGTAGGTAAGTTGCTAACAATAATAAAAAAAAAGATATTGAAAGGCAAATCTTCCAAGTTAGACAGGAAAATAAATTAAACTGGTATATCTCAGGGAAATTGATGATGTCCCAGATAATTTCTACTTCACTTATTTTTCTGAACTTCTGTGTAAAGAAAAGCCTTCTACTTTATTGTAGAAGTCTACAAGTGCTCCTTTAGAAAGCTCATTATTGTTTCAATTAGTTGAAGACTTTGAATAAAATGGATTACTAAACCAGTTCATTATATAAGAAAACACACAACAGATAAAAAAGAACAGATGTGTCTTTTCCCTCTCTTAATGGGCAAGTGCTCCCTTCCAATGTATTCCCATACGTCCTCCTTTAAAAAAAATCAGTTCAAAGATTATTTTGTTCAGTGGCTTGCAGCCTTGGACAAGTAATCTTAGTGTCAACCCTGTCCCACCATGGACACTTAGGAAAGAAAGACCCTTAATTCCATTTTTGTTGAGAAAAGGTATGCTTTTACTAAGGTCAAGTGGTTGCAGCGTATACAAAGCCAGATCTGAATATTTCCATATAAATATGTACATTTTCCTTCTCTCCAGGTTCTCCCAGGTCATCCTCCCCTTGGCCATCTGGTCAGTGTCCAAATGTATTCAAATTCATTGTTTTGGTAACAGTTTTGGTAATAGTTCTGGATTTGGCACCTCTTTGGTTGGTGTTTGCATTCCATTCTCACGGTTGTGTCCTTGGATCTCTCAACCATTGTCTCCGATTTGCACCTCTGTGTCCTGTCATTCCCACTTCCTGTGTACCCTTACCTTGCCACTTTTATGGCAGGATGCCATCAATGTGAAGTGAAGCTGAAGTAGTGTAATGCTGGATCTGACACTTATGCACAGAGTTACTTGGGTGTCAAGTGGATGGACTAAATTACGGTGGGGATGCATGACTGGATGTCCTGAAGGACCAGGTTGGGGTTAGATTGTAACAGAGAAAATCTATTTGGTTGCTTAGAGTCGACATTTGCTGGCACATAATCAATAAATAATCAATAGTTGGTAGAAGATGGAATGAAAATGATAAAGGTGAGTATTAAGAGAAGAACATTCCCATCTCTTATTTTTCCTTTCACCATTCTTCTCTCTATTCTCTCTCCAAATAATGGTTACCTGTATGAGAACAGATGGACTGTGTTTTCAAGTGCTACAATCCTCTTCATTGTTGCAACTGCAAAAAAAAATCTTTCTGGAAAACCTTTGTTATTATTGACATTTCATTTATGATCTAACTCAATTCTCTCTCTTATTTTTTTAAAAAACCTCTTACCGGTCTCTTCTTTTTTTAAATATAATTTTCATTGAAGATTTTAATTACAGTATTAAAAGCAAATGTAAACTAAAGGCAAAATGAGGAGTGACAGAAGGCTAGAACTCATATGTACAATTCAATTCAATCTTTATTGATTAACCTTGGGCCGTATATTAGTTATTGCTGATCTTCATCACAATAAGTATAAAGAAACTTAATAACTCTTTGCCCCGTATTAGGCTATAAACAAATATTTTTTCTTCCTATAACCCATTACATATCTATTTGCAAATCCATAAATCATCAAGTTATCAGTCTTGATGTCAGCAAAAAATCTGAAAGGGTGTACCAGAGCCTTGTAGAAACATGTCTTATTTTAATCTTGGTCAAACAAACCAATTTTATATTCTTCCCTTTTACTTCTAACAATCTTTTTTTTAAAATTTTTATTGGTTTTTAAAACGCACATAGACAAACAAAACATAAAAACATCAAGCTATCTTCCCTATATATACATACAGTGTGCCAGTTGGTTTACAAATTGTTTTGTGCTTCCATTTCATAGACTTCAATTGCAATTACGTTGTATATATTCTCATATTTTCCATCAAGTATTGTTAATCATTTGACTGTACTTTTATTCATTCATGTTTTACAAAATAATCATATTTAACTTAAAATTGTTTCATGACAGTTCATATTATCATCTCAAATCTACCTTACAATCATTTTGTAGATATAATAAGAAAAGAATACCTCCTTAAATATTTATTATTTTCTAAGAAACTACATATTTCATTATCATGTTTTATTGTCTAACCATTGATAGAATAGATCCCAAATTTTATAAAATTGTTTATCATCTTGTTCTCTGATTTCAAATGTCAATCTACTCATTTCAGCACATTCCAATATTTTCTTAATGATTTCCTCTGGTGATGGTATTTTCTCATTTTTCCAATTTTTAGCAAATACAATCCTAGCCGCTGTTAATACATTTACAATCAGGTTACTTCTAACAATCTTGAATTCATTCAGATATTGCATTGGAGTTGGTCTTTAATATTTTGATTCTTTATTATGTTTGTGCTAAAAATTAACGCAGCTATCTATACCTCTAGAAATTTAGCAGAATGGCAAATTATTTAAGAGAGAAGTTAAACAAATACCCTTCTCTATTTAGCCAAGAATCCCCTGAATCATCTTAGCTTACTTAGAATCCTGTGCTAGAATCTTTTTTTGGGGGGTGGGGGTGGGGGTATGTAGTGGATGATACCAGAAAATGGTAAAAAACAAAGCTAATATGGTAATGCAAGCCGAATGATCATAGTGGGGTACCATGGCTAACAGTTCTTAATACTTAGCATTGGTTTTTAATCTAAGGAATAATTATATTAATGATTGACTCCCATTTTTAGAAATGATTTTCAAAAAGTGATTTGTATCTACTTGTAAGTACAGCTTCTTCCTGCTATTCATTGAAGAAGTTCAACATTTTAAAGGCTGTCGTGTTACCCCAAAAGTGAATTTTGATTGCTTTAAGAATCACGTTAATTTGAGTTGCCTCCTTAAGGCAACACCTGTTTCTCTAAGGCTTACATGGAAACCTGGGGGTGTTGGTGGTAGAAATGGACTGCTTTCTTAATACTGATCTTGTGCTGGTTCCAAAACCCCTTCTTCTGAATAATTGTTGAATAATCACAGCTCCACTGATAACTAATATATCTAAGGTTACCTAAGAAATTATGGTGAGTATTTAATCTATACAAAGTATAATTTCATTGTTATGAAAACTAATATTTTTGCATCAAGAGATAGGGACAAAGATAGAAATTTATGCATAAAGAACTGAAAACAAGTAAGTCAAAATAAGAAATGTAAATAACAAAATTTCACCAATGAGAAAGGCAAAAAAAAATGTCTACAACAAGGGAAGTCACCTTTGAAGAATTCACTTGCTCTATTAAGGAGCAGAACTGATATCAAAATCGATGAATTAGCTGAATGCTGGACTATTCAGTATTATCAAGAAGAGAGTTGTAAGAAAGAAAAATAAAATATAGTTGGAATAAAGTGAAGTCTTTTGAAGTTCAAATGTCATTAATTCTCTGTTTGCAGTCCTATGCTCTTGCCAACAAGAAACAGAATAAAAATTAGAGTTGTACATTCTGGGGGAGTGACTGATCTCTCCCTCTCTCCTTCCTTCCCTCTCTGTCCCTCTCCCTCTCCTCCCCCCTCTCTTTTAAGGCAAAAATCTTGCTGTAGTTTTAAAGAAATTGTGTTTTCAAGGTTTGATAGAAATATTTGACAGAGGATGAAAGTCTGGGCAGGTTAAACTTGAACAATTAAATTATGGGAAATTTAAAACAATGGAAAGAGAGAAGAATTATTGTAATATGACATGGATATAGAAAAAAATAGTCCCAAAATTCTAAAGAGGAAAAGATCCACACGTCTTTCAGGATTCACTGTTGTGTTAGCTAGAGAAAAACTGGATGAAAGCTTTGGGCAACAAGATGGATGTAGCTGACTCAATGAAAGAAGAAGAAAAGGCAAGGAAAAAAATCTCAATCATAAGGAGGACTATTGCGAGAAAAGAAAAATGAGAATATTTTAGAGAAGATCAGATAAATCACAGGCAAATTTACAGCTATGACAGGAATACTTAACAGTAAAAGAGACCTGCTAGAAGAAATGAGGTTAAAGGAAGATGGAAAGGGTGTCCTACATCCTTTACAGGTGGGATTATAGAGTGACAAAATATCTAATATATTCAGATAACAACCTGTCTAGAAAGTAAAATACTACAGACAGTAGATCACCAGCTACATTGGAATTGGACAACTTGATGCCACCAGCTCATCACCATCATCTTGCCACTAACTCCACACTGTGAACTCACCATGGGGACAACTCACCATCAGCAGCTGGAGGGAGAAACTTGGTGGCAATGAGTTGGCAGAGGCGAGTTGTCCTAGATCCAGTTGATATAGCCACTAAATTTTTAAAACTGCAGGGGAAGAGGATTTTTTTTAAATTTTAACAGCTGTAAATAACAAATATGGACCAGGGACATGCAGTTGAGAGATTGGAAGACAGCATCTGCATAAGCTTTTTGTTTTTGTAAGTGTCAGAACATTGTACCACAAGCTCCTCCTCTTTGTTGTAGGGCATACATAGCAATAGCACTTCAACTTATATACTGCTTCACAGTGCTTTATAGCCCTCTCTAAGCAGTTTAGAGAGTCAGCCTATTGCCCCCAACAATCTGGGCCCCCATTTTACCCACCTCAGAAGGATGGAAGGCTGAGTCAACCTTGAGCCTGGTGGGATTCGATCTGCATTCTAACCACTGAGCCGCCATGGCTTATAGGGCAGAGCTTGTGTTGCAATGCTGCAATATTGGCTTTTTTTTGTTATCATTCTGACTTCTTCTTGTCCTTAGTCTTGAGGAGACTTCTGTTGAAAAATATAGGCAAAAATACTTAAACTTAAAAAAAGGAATAATGTAAGAGGGTGTGCAAATTAAATGAATCCCTATTAATTTCTGATGCAAATAACATTTTGGTTGAGATTTTCACTAGTGAATATCATCATTTAAGCAGAGAGAAATGCCAAATGAAGAAGCTGTTTTTGGAAAAAGAGAAGGCCATGAAATCAGATAGCTAACATTAGCTGACAATGGATAAGGTAGGAGAAATAGAAAGAAACTTATCTTCATTCACCATAGCAACATCTTCAGTAGAGAAGATCATGCAGTAATGTGGAACATACAATCTTCAGGACAAGGGTTATAAAAGAATATGTAATTGTTCCTTTGAGGAATCTTTAGAACAAGCAAGAAACTACTGTAGGTATGAAATTTGGAAAAAGAGACTGGTTTAGACAAGAAGATGAGAAGAAAATGTCTGTTGTACTCATATTTGTTTAATTTATACAATAAAAATGACTATTAGAATCAAAATTGGAGGCTAAAACACTAATAGTTGAGATAATGCAGATGACATTACTTTGTTAACTCAAGATAAAGCAGATTTACAAGTGTCATTTGTGAAACTAAAAATAAATAAAAAGTGAGAATCTTAATTAAAATGTTAAATATTAAGATGTTAATGAAAGTGATCTCAACCAGCATGCTCAATGAATTGATGAAATGATAAAGTGAAGATAGTAGATATATAGTAGAGTTTTGTTTATTGGGCCCAAGAATAAAAATGGGCAGTATGATGAAGGAGTTAAGAAGAGGTTAACCTCAGAGAAATTAATAACAAACTTAAGAAATACAACCAAACAGTTATAGAAGTATACATGACAGACCCAATTATTGATAATAATAAGATGAATTGGAAGAAGATTGGCAAATTAAGGGAAGGAAAAGAATAGAAAGATAATGGCTAAAGTAGAGGAAGAGAATCTAAATGAATGCTCTTGGAAGAACTACAAGAGGAATGCTTGGAGCAGAAAATAGTTGCAAAAGTACTGAACAGAAAAACATTAATCTCACCTGCTCATATGAATATTGTGCCTTCTTTCTTTTAAGTACAGTATCAGATTTTGTGCCTGACCTGGAGTTTATACAGTATTTACTCCTAACGTCTATGCATTTTGAAATGGAATTTAGGGAGAGTTATGTACTGTAATGTGATGCATTTATAGATTCCTAAGGATAAATGAGAATAAATTAATGTAAAATTAGAAGTTGTATTTCTGTCTAATAGGAAACATTAATATTCATTCTGTTTACACTTTATGTATTCATGAGGTATGTGTACAAATACAGTGATTGAGGATTATCCTCATTGTTGTTCCTGCTTGTTTATTTGTTTTATTATGTATACAACCCAATCATATTTAACAACTTTTGCAAAGTTGTTAACTGTTGGCTTCCTCCTGTCTCCTTTATTCCTTCTCTTTTTACAAAAGATGCTTGTTTTTCTTACAAAAACCACAGTAATGTTCCAACAAGCTTTTCTGAACAGAACATTTTCTAGTACAATTATGGAGAGTTGCAGTCAAAATTACATTTTATGCTCCAGACTCGACGAATGGTTATCCAATGTCTTCTTAAAAACTTCCAGTGTTGGAGCATTTACAACCTCTGGAGCAAGTTATTCCACTGATTAATTGTTCTAACTGTCAGGAAATTTCTCCTTAGTTCTGGGTTGCTTCTCTCCTTGATTACTTTCCACTCATTGCTTCTTGTTTTGCCCTCAGGTGCTTTGGGAAATAGCTTGACTCCCTCTTCTTTGTGGCAGCCCCTGAGATCTTGGAACACTGCTATCATGTCACCCCAGTCCTTCTTTTCATTAAACTAGACATACCCAATTCCAGCAACGGTTCTTTATATGTTTTAGCCTCCAATCCCCTAATCATCTTTGTTTTTGCTCTTTTTGTATTTGTTTTCTTCCTCTTCTTGTTTAAGTGCAGCTTTTCTTGTTCAGGAATTAAAAGCAATAAATATGGAATAAAAATATTTTAAGGCTTTCATGAAGGGAAACCATGTAGTCTTTAGGAGGCACTATAGGTGGCTTTTCCCCCCACTCACAGACAGTTCTTTGTTTTGAAAAATAGGGCTTTTCAAGTTGGTTAGAGATGGGTGATACAGAAATGAATATAGAGATGTGGCATTAAGAATCACACATGGCCTGCAAAATCCTTCCAAAAAGCTCACTCTGAATTGTAGTATTTAATATAACAGAAGATGGAAATTATTGCTATAGGAAGTCACTAATAAACTTAATCATTATATAAATCCAGTTTCTGTTTTAAGTTCAGCTTGCATTTCTTCTGTTTGAATATTTAACTATACTATAAAATCCCAATCTGTACTTAGTATTTCAAACAGAAAAAGGAAAGTTTTGACTAAGGAGAGGATTTATTTATAGTGCTTGAATCTTTCAGGGCTTCATCTGTTTCTTCTATAAGAAGAGACACAGGAAAAGTTAAAAGTACCTCTATTATACTTTATTTACAAAATGGCAAGCACTCTATGTAACAAAGGAAGAAATAATCAAGAAGTTTACACCCCTTGTTGGTCCAAATTTTATTCTTTATGGTTTATTTTTTTTTAAAGGAAAAAGAAAATCACTCATAAACTTCAAGAGGCATCCTCAGCCAACTTCCTGGTATTTAACAAAATATGAAAGCTTGTTTTCTATAGGCTCTGTTTATAGCAATATATAGGTTATAGTAGAAAGGTTAGGATACTAATTAGATTAGAATTAGAATCTTTATTGGCCAAGTGATTGGACACACAAGGAATTTGTCTTAGTATAAATGCTTTCAGTATACATAAAAGAAAAGATACATGAGTCAAGAATCATAACGTACAACACTTAATAATAGTCACAGGGTACAATAAGCGATCACATCATTTTGTTTAATTCAGATTCAAATCCCGGTTCTAACAATGACTGAACAGTCATGTTGTGATTTCAAAGCTCAAAGAGGTGTCCCAGACAGGAGGAAATTTCTTGATAGGTATTCCTTGACTTATGACCACAATTGGGACAGGCACAGCCATTGCATTTGTAAGTCAGATGGGACCCAATGTTATGGCAATTTTTATGGTGGTTGTTAAACGAATCATGAGATTGTTAAGCGAATCTAGTTTCCCCAAGTTTTCTTTTTTTGTGAAAATCAGCAAAAGTCTCAAATCACAATCATGTGACCCTAGAATTCAGGGATGGTCACAAATATGAGCTGGATGTCAAGCATCCCAAATACAATCATATGATTGTGGGTGTGGGTGTGTGACACTATAAGTGTGAGTGCAAGTCACAAGTCACCAACCAAGCTTAGAACCGTTGTTAAATGAACAGTTGTAATTTCAGGTCTCAACATTTTAAATTGTGAAGAGCGGTAGCATAAAGCACCTATCATATCTAGCATTAGGTTGTGTTGCCTTGCAGCCAGAATAGCTTTTTGATGCTTCATGGTAGTGACACAATTGCCTTTTTTTTTGGGGGGGGGGGTTGGCTAGTGCCGTCATGAAAATAATTTTCTGCGGTGTTCTTGGATTTCACTTATACTATTTCTACATTCGTAAGGGCTTCTTCTGATTTTTCCCATACAATAGCTCATATCTATCCAAGTTTTTTATCCTCATGGCAAACTTGTTCATTTAAATGGAGGAAGATTTTGGCTGACACTTTATACCTTCACGCTCTATTTCATAACCATTTCTAGCTTGACTTTTTAAGCTTTAAAATCTGTTAAAACCCAAGAAATGGCATGTTCTGCCCCCCATCTATAAATTCATGACACTTTGGGGAACCAAAGAGACATAGCTCCTTCCCTCTTGACTAACATTCCTCCAGAGCAATAGTTGTTAAACTGAGGTAATCTGGGCATATCCTAGGGTTAATATGGATCCATTTATTTGTTTGAGAGTCAAGGATGCAGTTTGGGAACTGCCACTGCCAAGATCCTTATATAAAGCAACAACATTTGGGATTTTATTTTTTGAAGGGGGTTGGTTATGACATTATCAAGATTAAGGGAAAATGGTCACTGAGTCCAACAGTTTAAGAACCACTTCTCCAGAGATTTGAGCAGTTCTATCTCTGCTTTTTTTCAAGCAAACTCTGAAAATTTAGCTGTTTCCCCAGGCCTTAAGCCAGAGTGGGGTGTGTCTCCACCAAGGGATTGAGTTTGCATACAGTGTTAGCATATGGCTATTCCTCTTGTTATGACCATCTTTTTTGGAGAGGGGTCTTGAATGTGATTGTTTTTTAACTTTGTACTGCACCCATGATCAGTGAGATTTGGATGGCCCTAGAAATCTCAGACTTTTTTAAAACTATAACAACCAGGCAGCGACTCTTAGTTGTTCAAGCTCATGCCCTTCCATTCCATAGCAAATTTCCAACCATTTTCTTGATGGGAAAATAAAAGAAAGCAAAATCAAAGTACGTGAGGATTTCAGAAAAACAAAAGCATTTTAAACAGTTATTAAACTTGCTTAAAATTTCCAGAACAAGATTAAAAATAATGAGAGGAAGACCCTTTGTCTTGTAGACAACACAGGATCTCCTTAGTGTTCATTCAGCTACTGAACATAACAGGAAAAAAAAAGGGGGGAGGGAAGAAACCTTAATCCCTAACTAAATAATTAATATTCTACACCATCTTTTCTCTTGAATGTAGAGAAGAAGACTGATGGTATCTTATAACGTTTCTGGGGAATTTAAAGAGCTTCTCCCAATGGATGTAGGAGATGACCAGGCTGAGACAGAGGGAAGGATCTAGTGCAGTGGTGGCAAACCTTTTTTGGCTCCTGTGCTGATAATTGTGTGCACGCTCATGCGCTCATGCACCAGCACCCAGAAGGCAATGCATGCTGCCCCCCTAAACCCCCTGAGCATGCACATGCAATCCCCCTGCCGCGTACTGCATGCCTGCGCCTGTGCACACGATTCCCCCGCCATGCGTCTCTGCACCAGTGCATGTGATTCCCCCACCATGCACAGTGCATCTCTGCACATGCATGCGAGATCACCCCCGGGCACTATCCATCTGTGCATGTGCGCGTGATCCCCCACATGTCTCTGTGCATATGTGCATGTCTTAAGCACTCCCCCGGTGCACACATGCCAGATATCTGACAATCAGCTGTTGGGCGGTGGCGGCGGGCACACCTGCGCAGTGGGGTTCTTCCGGGCGAGCTCTTGCATGCCGGCAGAAGTGGCTCAGCATGCCACTTCTGGCACACGTGCCATAGGTTCGCCAACACGGCTCTAGCGTGTCATAAGTCCCAAGTCACTGTGTCCCCACAAGACATCTACATTCAGTCCAGTTTGAATGCCTCTTTTTATTTCCCACACATTTCTTTTAATGGTCAGTTGGCCAGATTCTTGTAGAAAGCTTATGCTTACAATAACTCTTTATACTCATTTGAACTACCTGAATTTCCTGACTTCCCAGGCACTTGACATTAATCTGACCAACTAACAGTCAAAGGAAATGTGCAGGAGATAAGACAGGTATTTGAGGTGGGACTCAGATCTCTTGCGGACACTCAGGGACTTGTGATTTATGTCGCATTCGACTTCTCCCTTGGGTTCAGCCTGGTAATCATAGTGAGGACCATGGAATGCATATGGTTACAGCCAATTCAGATTTAATCTGAATTTTGAAAGACATTCCTTTGAGCAACCCTGGATTCTGGCCTACAGTTTCCAGTTGGCATCATCTCCCACCTCCTTATTCATGAACTGAGAAGGTGATTTGGGGCATGAGTAAGGCTGTAGCTTTGTATAAAGTCATCATTTGATATTCTTGTAATGATACCTTCTCTCTTGTTGAGCATTGTAATGAACATTAAGTCTTTATACTGTAGTTAATGTGTTTTAAGGCTTGAGGTTTTTCTTAACATTCATTTTTCTGCTTGTTGGAGTAGCAGGGTTTATAATTGTGAAAAGTAAAGCGATGTGTGATTGATAAAATAAAACAAAGAAGATTCTCTTGAAAATAAAATTCTTCTTGAGACAATTAATCTGTGAATATATAAGTAGGGGGTTGATTACAAAGTAATTAAAAGATCACCTTTACTTTCCTCTTTCCAGCTGCTACCTATCTATTTCTGTCTCTGCAGGTTTTCCCTAGTTTACTATTCTCTTTTGCTTAACTAACTTATCCCAGCCATGTGTCATCTCTGCAAAGCAGGATAATTGTTCTTCTGAATCATAGATCTTGCTTGTTGTCTTCTATACAGATAACATGATTAAAATGTGCTATACTCTTGGATTTACTAGTCATAAAGCTAAGCAGGAAGGAATAATGGACACTTCCTTGTAATGAGCCAGGCCACAGCTTTAACCATGTTAAGTCTTGACTACATTTTCTGATTGAGGCTTAATAATAATATTCTATATAGGGGTGTTTTCAGTGCTATATGGAGATGCTAAAGATGAAATCTAATAGTTGCTTTGCATACAAAATAGGTCCTTGGTCACTGAACAACAAGCCTTTTTCATTTATTTGGAAATATTCTAAATCTTATGGAACAATTCTGTGAAGGCTTCCCATTATGCAATTTGGACAGTTCTGTTTCTGAACAAAAGGTAGCAGTGGCCAAATCTCCAATAAATAGGGGAGAAAAGAACAACAGAAGTTTGATTTGGTCTCTACAGGATGGATGGGATTTCAAGCATCATGTTCCTTCTTTTAATAACTGTCCTCCAGATGTGTTTGCCTGTGGTTGGATTCTGTGATAGGATTTACTGCCAGTTTGATGGGTGTGGCTTGGTGGACATGCTTTGCACACGTGCACACTCTTGGCGTGAACGCATGTACCACATGTGAACTTTGCGCAGGCACAGGTGTTCTAACTTGCCTCCTGCACACCTGCACGATCCCGATTGCTTCAGCAGCTGCCGCACGGCACTCTTCTGTGGCACGCAAAGCAGCTGTGCTTCAAATTCAGTGGATAAAGGTGACTATGGGAGCCCGGGCAGGCGGGTGGGCCCAACATCAGAGCAGCAGAGAGAACTGGTTTGGTCTCCGCTGCTCATCGCTGCTACTAGCTCTGCAGAACCGGGCCAAACCAGTAGAATACCACCACTGGTGTTTGGGCAATGGTGGTCACTATTAAGTTGAGTTCTTTGAGCACTTTCCCGTTTTGAAATAGCTTCAGGACCAGGATTCATTGTTGAATCACTAAATACAAATAGGTTTCTTTATTGGAGAAGGAGATGAGATTGTGGTAGAGGTAGTCCTTGACCTACAATCACTGAGATTGCCATGATAAATTGGTGTGGTCATAAAACAAGGTGTCAAATGACTGCAAGGACTTACAACAAAAGTGTCAAACTTGTGGCCGTCACGGGACATTTCATGACATTTCACCCTTTGCGGAGCTTGGGTGGGTGTGGTCTGTACATGACACATCTGGCCTACGGGTTGCCAGTTTGACACCCTGGATTTACAGTGACAATCCTAGCAATTTGTGGTGTTTGTGAATTGTGGGTTAAGCGAGTACTCGTCTCAATCCAAGTCATTCCAAGAGTGGTCTCTTCCAACTGTGGACCTCAGTAAGGTAAGGCAATTGCTGGCACAGGTCATAAGTCATTTTTTTCTGCACCATTGTAACTTTGAATAGTCACTGAACGAATGATTGTAAGTTGAGGACTACTTGTATATTTTAAATATTGTAGCCACAAAACAGAAGTTGCTGTTGCTGCAATGTTTAAAGTTTATTTTTTCCACAGATGTGCATCTTGACCACTACAGCTTACAACAACTATGTGATTCCTTCCTCCCCCCCCCCAAAAAAAGGGGGTTTTATGGATAGTTTACTGATAATGGCATTCAGACTGAATCTCAGAGCTCTATAATGTATTAACAGAAATATGTTTTGAAATAGCCAATATGATGCGGTGAGTTGGAATGTTGGATTTGTTTTCAAATTTCTTGTCTATCAGAACCACAATATGACTTCAATCAACTGTCAGCCAAACACTTTTTGCAGAGTAAATATAAGAAAAATAGGTCAGCTTCATTTACTTCACACCAGTCAGCAGTAGACTGATCAATTCTTGTTCTGTATCTATATTTTGTTAAAAAGCTAATATCTTTTTCCTCTGTCCAATACAGAAATACCAAGACATGGCAGAAAAAGCCAAAGAGAAGTTCTCTGCTACCGAAAAAGTCCAAGAGCAATTACTCCTTGAGAATTCACACCTTAAAGCTTTGTTGACGCAGACTCAGAAAGAACATAGATCTCTGCTGGCGGCTTGCGCACTGTTGTCTGGGGCACTGTATCCTCTGTACTGTCGGTCCTGTGCCCTCTCAACCCAGAGAGATGTTCTTCAGGATCAGGTCAACACCTGTGACATGTTCAAGCAAGAAATCAGAGCACTGGCCAGTGCATTGTGTGAAACTGAGGAGAGGAAGCAAAGCAAGGGGAAGAAGAAAAGGCATTCCAGAAGCTGGATACACCTTTTCCGAAAAAGTGTTATTGTGGTGCTGGCTGTCCACAGGCTTCAAATTTTATGCAGCCAGTCATGCAGCTCCCTTTTCTCCTGGGTGGATGGTGTCAGAGAAGGCATAGGAATCCCTGTCTGCATTGGAGATTCCAAGGATGTGCATAGTCTGTCAAGTAAGATAGCAAGCTGATGTTTTATATATGTTGTGTCAAACTATACTTTTAGTATTTACCATCCTACTAGGCAAAGGCAATGGGGGGGGGGGGGAA